>JAMQGT020014537.1:0-85872 GCA_024447675.2 Pterophyllum scalare
AGTGATGTCCTTCCTGTTAGTCTTTGTCCCTGTATCTTTGCCAGTCTGCTTTCTCTTTTCCTGGTTTTCCGCAAGCATTTGGATTTCTGTTTTGTGCTTGTTGTGGTCTATGTTTGCCATTCAACCTAATTTGCCACTCGACCTATATCAAAGGTACATTATTTGTTATTTTGCCTGCCCTGAGTCTTTCACTATACATACCTGACATAATTAATTATTTATTTGAGAAAAACTTAACACCAGAAGGCAGATGAACCAGTTGCTTTTCCCATTGGAAGTTGTCAGGAGGTGGCATCTTTGACCAAGGAGCAGCTGGTTTTCAGTCGTGGACTGAGGACTTGACTTTGAAAAGGTGGTTGCAGGTGTGTGTGTGTGTGTGTGTGTGTGTGTGTGTGTGTGTGTGTGAAGCGCTCTTGTCATTCAGACAAAGGGCTCGGATGGCTCTTTGAGTGTCTCTCTGGGAGTCTAGTGTACTCAGTTACATTCACTACTTACACACAGAAGTGTATGATGATTGCTCAGTAGACACAGACCTCTCAGAGGCTGTCAGCTGGCTCTCCTGTCTCCTTCAAGTGTGCAGGTTTTTACTGAGAGCCAGGAGGAATGTGAACACAGGGACTCAGTCTTTTTTCATCCTCTTTCTATTTCTCTTTCACACATGCAAAACTGGCAATCCTAGCAGTGTTTGCATTTATAGATGGTGAAAACTTATAGGAGGGTTTTTCTGATAGATGCCCTTTTAATTTGACAAAATTATTTTTAATTGGCAGAAAACAATCTATTTTCTGTCTGATACATTATTCACTCTGTCAACTTGTCTGTCCAACATCTTGGTTCAGTTCATTTCAATGGCTGCAGCTAATTAAGTTTACCACTAAGCAGCCGGACTATCAAGAAATCTGAGGATGTGATGTTTTCTTTTCCATGTTGTACAGCACTTTGGACAAACTCTTGTGTGTAAAGATCCATCGAAACCACGCTGATTTGGTGACCATATGCCTTACCAGAATGGATAAGTAAAAGTAAGTAACTTTTACTTATCCATTCAAAAGTGGGGCTTCAGTGTGCAGGCTAAACCACAAATCCCTGGAGAATTGTAATTGTTTGCAGTGTAGTCTGTCTGCTCAGCTGCAGACTCTTCACCTCAGTTTTTCTGAAAGATGAGGTCAAGCTCATCCTGCCACACAGATTTATCAAAACCTAAGAAGAAGTCAAACAAAGATAATGGTGTCTCTCTCTTTCTGACCTGTCTAGGCACAAAACTACAAGGGTCTGAAAGATTTTCAGCCAGTGTAAGAATGTTCACCAGTACTTTCACTCACACTTTTATATGACCATTTCAAGCACATTTACCCAAACCCATTCAATTGGCAGATGTGAAATAATTGTTACGTTGGAAGAATTTAATGAACAAAACAGAATTTTCTGATATGCTGATGAAAAGCTCCACAACAGCTAAAATGAACCTGTCATATGTACGTTGCGTGTCAAGCAGTGTGTGGACCCAAATGCAGGACTTAAACTAAAAAAGAAGCTTTAATGCTGAAGGTTGGGACCAGAACATAAAGAGAACACAAAAGACATGAAAGTCCAGAAACAAAGAAGCAGTTCTGGGGTTTGGCCTGAGCAAGGGACAACCAGAGGGTACAAAACAGGCTGACTGGGTGGCCAGTGGTGGAGACAGAGTATCGCTATGGGCCGGCAGGGTGGCTGGTGGATATGACCCTCAAGCCGCCTCTTCTGATTGCTGCAGCTGAGGAAGCTGCCTCCACTGATGACTGGGTAATTACACGGCTGGGGAAAGCAAGACACAGGTGAACAGAATCTATTTAACAAGACAAAGGGAAGTAAAGCTAAATACAATGCAAAACCAGCAAAATAAAACAGGAAGTAAATAAACAACAGAAGAAGAGACTTGACAAGATATAAGAGAGTCAGAATAAGTAGAACTCAAGGACCAAAACAACCTATCAATAAACTATATATTCCAACACATAATCCAAAATATTGTTACAAGAACACAGGAAATCCTAAATAAGAGAAACTCTTAACTAAGAATCAAGAATAAACTCAAAACACTGGGTCAAAGATCCAGGAACCGTGACAGTACCATGTCTGTTTCACACTCTTTCACAAACTCATATTCAGTATTAGAGTACAGATTCAAAGTGGATGTAACATCTAAATTTTACAATTCCTTACAATTACAATTCCTACAAGACTACTCAAAGAGGTCCTATCATTAATTAATTAATTAATTCACCATGATAATTATAGGCCAATCTACAACCTTCCGTTTATCTAAAAAAAAAATTCTTGAAAGAGTAGTTGTAAAAAAGTTAACTGATCATCTGCAGAGGAATGATTTATTTGAAGAGTTTCAGTCATGTTTCAGAATTCATCACAGTACAGAAACAGCATTAGTGAAGAATACAAATGATCTCCTTATGGCCTCTGACAGTGGACTCATCTCTGTGCTTGTCCTGTTAGACCTCAGTGCAGTGTTTAATTGTGTTGACCACAATATTTTATTACAGAGATTAGAGCATGCTGTAGGTATTAAAGGCACTGTGCTGCAATGGTTTCAGTTGTATCTATCCAGTAGATCCCAATTTGTCCATGTAAATAGGGAGTCGTCTTGAAACACTAATTTTAATTATGGAGTTCCACAGGGTTCCATGCTAGGACCAATTCTATGTACATTATACACGCTTCCCGTAGGCAGTATTATTAGAAGGCATAGCATACATTTCATTGCTGTGCAGATGATACCCAGTTTTATCTATTCATGAAGCCAGATGACACAAACCAATTAATTAAACTGCAGGAATGTCTTAAAGACATAAAGGCCTGGATGACTTTCTATTTTCCTGCTTCTAAACTCTGATAAAACTGAAGTCATAGTATTCGGCCCAGCAAACTTAGAAAGATGGTGTTTAACCAGATACTTACTCTGGCATTACTTTGGCCTCCAGTAACACTGTGAGGAATCTTGGAGTCATACCTCAAACCCTCCCTTAGTTATGCTGCAATAGCCCTAGGTTGCTGGGGGGCTTCCCATGATACACAGTGGTTATTCTTTACTCAGCTCGTCATTCTCTCTGTGTTTATCCACCACGCTGCATTTAGTTATTATTAATTTCTGGCTCTCTTCCACAGTGTGTCTTCTGTCCTGTCTCTCTCCCCTCACCCCTAACCAGTCGCAGCAGATGACTGCCCCTCCCTGAGCCTGGTTCTGGTGGAGGTTTCTTCCAGTTAAAAGGGAGTTTTTCCTTCCCACCATCGCCAAGTGCTTGCTCATAGGGAGACATTTTGATTGTTGGGGTTTCTCTATACTAATGTAGGGTCTTTATATTACAGTGGCGACTGTTTGTTGTAATTTGGTGCTGTATAAATAATCCAAATAAAATTTATTTGTTTCACTTTGTGTGACTGGTGCTTCCCTGTTTTTATCAAAAGGTCTATTTAGTGTGAGTTGTGAACATGTTAATTGGAATGTGGAGGTGCCCACACCAGCAGCTTGCAAATGATTACCTCCAGCACTAGGACCATACCCTACATAAGGGGCCACCACCACCAAAAATAAAGAAAACTCTCCATTGTTTTCTTATTCTCCCCTCTCTGTGATGAAACATTCAATTGCATCTAACTCCATTAAGTTTGTATTCTTCCTGTTTGTCTTGCTTCTACCTTCTTTTCTTTCTTTTTTTTAATGTATGGTATGGCTTCAAACTGTTTCTACCTCTGCGTTCATCTTTTTAAAATTTGGCATTGTGCCTTTAAAAGGTTTTGCACTGTTTCAATCCAAAAATATCAGGTTTTTGCTGATACTGACATACCAGTCCTTCACAGCATCCTCCCTAATAACAAAATCTGTCAAGAGACCATGTGTCTTGCTAATTAATCTGCAGAGGAGGTCTCTGCTCACTGAAAACCCAGGAAAAACTTGACAATTCTGGTGTTTCTTTGTGCAGATGCCCACGTTGTCTCCAGCAAGATGCAGTCTCCATGGTGCCCATACCATGTTGTTCACCACTTTAGTTAAGACAGCCCATAATAGTACACTCTGTCAGTCAGGGGTAATGCTAAAAATAAAATAATTCAATATTGCATAGGAATTTCATCAGCACAGTTTTCATTTGAATTTGTAATGACCACAGTTTTCATAGTTTTGAACTTTTCATGGTAGTTTTTTTCTTCTTTAATGTTCTTCAGTACATTAGAGTGAGTTTGTTTCCATGGTGGGTTTGCAGCGTTAAGAGTGGACAAAGCAACAGTCTGCTTCATTTAAAAAATGCCTGCACTCGCCAGCTCAGCAACACCAAAAGCTCTTTGCGGGTACTCTGGCTTACTCACATAGTCCGAAGACATCCACTAGATTAGAATTTTTATTTGCATTGACTTAAAGTAACTCAAAGCTGTTCCTCAAATTATTTTTTCATGTTTTGTATCATTTTAGTCTCTGTCTAGCAAACCCAGATACAACATATCCAGAAACTTGGTTCTCTAATATAGTCCCCCCTGACTGAAGTGCCTTTCATAAGAGAGGTGCAGGAAGTGTGTGAGGCACAGAGGTGTCTTCATTGTGATTTATTTTCAATTTTTTAATATTGATCAGATTAATTAATAAGACACGAATGCATGTCACATTTTAGCAGTGATTTGTTCATTTGATGAGTTAAGTAAATCATCCATAAGACACAGAGAGCAGTTTATTCAATATAAACTGTGACATTTACAGTGCAAACGAGGAAGTCAGGTAAAAATGTATTTTCTATCAACAGAAGAACTTTGTTAGAATCTTTGTTTAAAAACTGTTGTCATTTTTTAATTTAAATGCAAACAATTTCTAAGACTTGTTTATGTCAAAATGTAAGTGACAGTTTTGACGGCATATAAAGAAACAGAAATGCAGATTTGATCAGAAACATACAATCGTTGAGCCTAATCTGTGTGTGTGTGCGCGTGTCTGTGTGTGTATTTGATATGTGGATGTTAGTCTGTCATCATTGTGAAATTGGCTTGGCTTTCATTTAGAATGAGGAAGTGAAAGAGAGTCAGAGATATGTACACACACTGAGGCAAACACACACACACACACATCTAGAGTGTTCAGTAAAGCAGTGCAGCCATTCTCCCTGCAGACGCATGTGTGATCTTAGATAGCTTGTTGTTTTTGAACCGGAGAACATGTGCTGTTACTGATAGGCAAATCCTTTGGGTGCCATCACTGACTGCACACTGCAGAATGTCAAGAAAGAGCTTCCACATCACTCAAAACAAGCTCACACACACAGGTCCATGGACAGTGAATAGAGCACGGTGTGAATGCTGGAATAAAAGATGAATATTATACAGGTTATTTATTCTAGCAACAATTTCACAGGTTATTATGACAATAGTTTGGACCTGCTTTGATATGAGATGGAATGATAATGAAACAAGCTTGTGGCTTGAGGTTATTATTTTGCTTTGTGTTATTCAAAGATTGAACAACAATATTAGGCAGTGTAGTGTGGGCTACACAACATTACATTAATACGTCACAAGGTCTAGATTCCGTTGTACAAAAGTAACTGTTAGAAATGTCCTCAAAAGAGCTACTTTTTATATTTCTATAAAATACAGTCTGAGTACATTTCAGAGCCTGTACCTTTTCATGTTTACATGAAAGAAGCTGAATCAGTACTTCAGCTTTTACCAGCGTATTTTTAACGCAGACAGAGGGAGGAGTAGATCGGGAACACCGAGGCAACTAGACACACGAGAAATACTAGACTCAAAATAGGAACTGGAGCGAAATGAAAAACCAGGAATTCCAAACACAGTAAACTATCTTAAAAGGCATTTGCAAGTGTAAACATGGACCAGAAGTGAAATAATAATAAAAAACCTGAGGCTCAACATTACTAGAATGATATAACATCTAAATGGGTATCCAAAACTCAACCTACAAAACATAAGAATCAAAACTTTCAACACTGCAATAACAGAAAATCTGAACAAATGAAATATATTAACAATACAAACCCATAGGATCATGACAATGTAAATGCATAAAGAAATATAATAAAATCTTGAGGAAATTTATGACAATCTCCATACAGAAAAGTGCTCAGTAAACTAGGCTGCTGCTATGAGGCAACAACTCTAACAAACACGCCACTCTAGAGCTAAACAATGAAAAGTGCCTTAGGTTTGCATTCTTTATAGCATCCAACAGGGGGGCGACTACTCTGAATGCACGCTAGTGCTTATATTTGCCCAATAAGTTCATGGTCTCAGTGGCTAAGTCGACATCTTCTTGTTCATTTTGTAAATTATAGTCTCATTGGGAGTCAAATAGACGGTACTGCAGTGCACACAACTCTGCAATAGTGACCTTGTGACCACTCTCCCATCACATATAGCTTCAAAGAACCAAAATGGTGAACTCGAGGCTACAAAACAGAAGTCCACAAACCACCGGGTGAGCTCACTGTGTCCATATATTGTTTGCAGTCTATATGTCATATAACTCTCAGTGATCCCTAACTTGGTGGTGGCGCTCTAAAGGGAGCAGTGTGAAAACTGCACATGAAGACGACTGATTTCATCTAAAAGGGTAAATAGAATGAAATCTTTTAGCCAAGGCCAGCCTGCTTCTTCTTTATCTTTTCAGCTTTTAACCTTTCTGTCTTTTCATTTACGTACTGTAATGTAGCCTTTAAACAGTGTGAGACTGGGAGGAAGTGAGAAAACAGCACATCCTGTGACCCCCATTGTCTCACATAATACTTTCCATAGATAACAAAAATGCAGTGAGGTTAATGGAGAGCTCCTTTCTGACAAGGCGGAGAATATCTTGCCTACAGTGGGATGCTAAACGTTTAACTTTAAACTGCTAAAAACTGTTCCAACAAAATAACAAATACGACCAAAAGTTGGAGAGTGTCAGAAATTGAATCTTTGAAAAAAGCTTTTTAAAGAATTTCAAAAAGCTTTCTAAGGTTCAAAATGGCTACATTTAATCTTCCTGATAATGCAGATTTATTTTAACTGCTGAATGGTAGGGTTTATCCGCCCTGTGATTGGCTGTGATCTGTCCAGGTTCTACCCTACCTGTTCACACAAAACAGGTAGGGTAGAACAGCAGAAGAAAAACAGGGCTAGTCTTGGGGCAGAAATGACATAGCATTTAAAACCTGGGTCACTTTCATGGAAGCAATTACTTCTTTTTGCTTTTTTTTTGTCTTCTGTGCCTTTTTCCCTCCATTGCATAACAAGATGAGGTAGTATGTTCCTTTTTTCTAATGACCACTTTGCAACTTCATTCTTTTACAGTCTGTTGCCAGCTTGCTGTCTTTTAACCTCTTTCCTTGTCCAACATCCTCCTTTGTGCTGGACATATCCCAGCTGAAGTCCAGCCTTCTCTCCCAGCATTCCTTTATCTATTAATGTCCCTTCCTGTCTGTGTGGCCATCACTGTTTTCACAGTCCTTTGCCGGAAACCAGACAAATTAACACAGCATTGTTCTGGCCAGTCACATTATAGCTGGAAACATCAGCACAGCAATAGTTTCCTGAAACCCCACATTAAAAGAAAAGGCCAAGAGCAATATGTACGAGTCTGTAACTAGTTTAAGCTTGTGCAGGCTTTATATGCACTGTCTCTTCACTTATGGGATGTCAATAAGATATGGATCACCAACTAAGTCGAGGACTCACATGCAGGACACTGAGGAATGTTAACACTAGTTTATTCTCAAAAGCAGAGGAAAATACAGTCTGGGATATGCATGAGTTAGTTAACAGGGAGCGGTCTGCAGGTTTCTCTGTGGGCACAAACGCACATGCACACTGTCACAGATTTAGGAAAGAAGTCAAGGCTGGCTGGGTCTCCACAGAGATGAGAATTAGTTCTAACAAAAACACACACTGACACATGAAAACCAAGACAGGAGCCAAAGCGCATACCTTAAGCTGACAGAATGATCTGGCAATCACTGAAAGATTTCTTCAGCCTTAAATAGCCAGCCAGGAGGACTCAGGGACCATGAGATGGGGGCTGTTTCCACGCCCACTAGTGGTCCAGAAAAACAATTCAAAAGATTCTTCATCTTCTTTCAGTTACTCCCTTTAGGGGTTGCCACAGCAGGTCATCTACCTTCATCTCACCCAATTCCTAGTATCCTCCTCTGTCACAGCAGACCTTTGTATGTCCTCCTTCACTACATCCAGGAATCTTCTCCGTGGTCCTCCTCTATTCCTCCTGCCTGGTGGCTCCATATTTAACATCCTTTGGCCAGCACATCCACTTTCCCTCCTCTGCACATGTCCAAACCGCCTCAGCCTTGGCTCTCTAATTTTGTTTTCAAACTGCTCAACCTGAGCTGTCCTTCATTCATTTACAGTCCTGTCCATCCTGGTCACTCCCAGTGAAAATCTAAACATCTTCACCTCTACCACCTTCACCTCTTTTTGTCACTGCCACTGTCTCTAAAGCAACCATCACAGAATAGAATAGCTACTTTATTGTTATTCAGAACATACACTTTAGAGCATATCAGTGCACTGACTTACCATCAAACTAATACAATAAATCTAAATCTAAAAATATAAAATTTAAAAAAAAGAATGAATTTCTTGGGACTATTTCAGAATCCGGTTGTCCTGGTGCTGATGCTGCAAAACATCTTCACAGGGGGGTGGGGGTCAACAGATTTTCTGATGATTTTACGGGTGTTTGTGCATGACATCCTGGATGGATTGAAGAGAAGTCCCGATAATCTTCTCTGCAGTCCTTGTCCCTCTCAGTGGCGATTTCCTGTCTGATGCTCTGGAGCTCCCAAACTAGGTGGAGATACAGCTGCTTAGCATGCGCTCAATGGTGCCTCGGTAGAAAGTGGTGGCAAAGGGAGGGGAAAGGTGTGCGTTCCTCTTCCAGTGCAGGAAGTGCAGATGCTAATGAGCCCGTTTAATCAATTAGTGACCAGTCCAGACTGTCAGTTATCTGCACACAGGAATTCTGGCTGCTGACTACCTCTGTTATCAGTGACGAGTGGTGAATGACTGGGCTGTTTTCTCCTGAAATCAATGATCATCCCTTGGTCTTGACTTTCAGGATCAGCTTGTTTTCAGCCTGCTCCAGGGAGGTGTCATTTATGTCCATAAGTGTTAGCTGGTCAGCACAATCCCTGGGTACTCATCCTGGAATGCTGTCGAGGCCTGCTGCCTTCCGTACATTCATTTTCCTCAGGGTTTTATGGACATCTACCATGTGAGATTAGGTGCTTTCTCATCAGGATAAATGTACAACCCTCCACCACGCGATTCACCATTAAGTGCTTGGTTCCTTTTCAGCCAGAATGTTTTAAATTCAGTTCAATTCAATTTTATTTATATAGCGCCAAATCACAACAAACAGTCGCCTCAAGGCGCTTTGTATTGTGGGTAAAGACCCTACAATAACACAGAGAAAACCCAACAGTCAAAACGACCCCCTATGAGCAAGCACTTGGCGACAGTGGGAAGGAAAAACTCCCCTTTAACAGGAAGAAACCTCCAGCAGAACCAGGCTCAGGGAGGGGCAGTCATCTGCTGCGACCGGTTGGGGCTGAGGGGAGAGAGACAGGATAAAAGACATGCTGTGGAAGAGAGGCAGAGATTAATAATAATGATTAAATACAGAGTGAAGTATAAACAAGTAAATAAAGGTGAATGAGAAGAAACAGTGCATTATGGGACCTCCCTCAGCAGCCTAGGCCTATAGCAGCATAACTAAGGGGTGGTTCAGGGTCATCTGATCCAGCCCTAACTATAAGCTTGATCAAAAAGGAAAGTTTTAAGCCTAATCTTGAAAATAGAGAGGGTGTCTGTCTCCCGAATCCAAGCTGGGAGCTGGTTCCACAGATGAGGGTCCTGAAAGCTGAAGGCTCTGCCTCCCATTCTACTTTTAAGTATCGTAGGAACCACAAGTAAGCCAGCAGTCTGAGAATGAAGTGCTCTATTGGGGTGATATGGAACTATAAGGTCTTTGAGATAAGATGGGGCCTGATTATTCAATACCTTGTATGTTAGGAGAAGGATTTTAAATTCTACTCTAGATTTAACAAGGAGCCAATGAAGAGAAGCCAGTATGGGAGAAATATGCTCTCTCTTTCTAGTCCCTGTCAGTACTCTCGCTGCAGCATTTTGAATCAGCTGAAGGCTTTTCAGGGAGCTTTTAGGACAGCCTGAAAAAAAATGAATTACAGTAGTCCAGCCTAGAAGTAATAAATGCATGGATTAACTTTTCAGCATCAGTCTGAGAAAGGATGCTTCTAATTTCATAAATATTGCGCAAATGTAAAAAAGCAGTCCTACATATTTGTTTAATATGTACATTGAAGGACATATCCTGGTCAAAAATGACTCCATGATTTCTCACAGTGTTACTGGAGGCCAAAGTAATGCCATCCAGAGTAAGTATCTGGTTTGACACCATGCTTCTAAGATTTGTGGGGCCGAGTACAAGAACTTCAGTTTTATCTGAATTTAGAAGCAGGAAATTAGAGGTCATCCAGGCCTTTATGTCTTTAAGACATTCCAGCAGTTTAACTAATTGATGTGGCTCATCTGGTTTCATGGATAGATAAAGCTGAGTATCATCTGCATAACAATGAAAATTGATGCAATGCTTTCTAATAATACTGCTTAAGGGAAGCATGTACAATGTAAATAAAATTGGACCTAGCACAGAACCCTGTGGAACTCCACAATTAACCTTAGTGTGTGAAGACGACTCCCCATTTACATGAACAGTCCCTGCAAGCTAACAGCATCATTGGGGGTGGCTGAGTTCAGCCATGTCTCCATCAGGATTGTAGCGCAGCAGTCTCTCACCTCCCATTTTGTTGGTAAATTCAGCTTTTGATAGTCCAATTTGTTTCCTAGGGAGCAGATGTTAGCAAGGAAAATAGATGGAAGCAGATTTTTGCACGGGTTAGCTTTTAGCTTAGCCATGAAGCTTGAAAACTACTCCATGTTTGTAATCCAAGGAGGAAATGGCGAGGGTACACAACTTTAATGACACTATGCAGAATGACAGAACTCCTATTTTGAGTTTTCACACAAAAACAGTCCGATGTTGCAAACTAATGCAGCTGCAGTCAAATAGGACATCGACATGCTATCCTAAGCTGGTGTCATTACCATCTTGTAAACCTTCGCTTTCACTCTTGCTGCTATCCTCCTGTCTCAAATCACCCCTGACATTTGTTTCCATCCACTCCACACTGTCTGCACTCTCTTATGCACCATCCCTTGCCTGAAATGAGGTTTTAAACTCATCTCACTACCTTGACTCCTTGCAGCTTCACATTTATACCTGTCTCCCTCTCATTGAAACATGTATTCTGTCTTGCTTCTCCTGACTTTCATTCTTCTTCTCTCCAGAGCGTACCTTCACCTCTCCAGTCTCGCGTCCACCTGTTCCCTACTTGCACTACAGATCACAATGTTGTCTGCTCTTTCTTAGCATGCTCACTGATCATCACCTCTCTTCCTAACCTAGCTTCACCAACTCTTTCCCATATCATACCTATCATAACCTTCCAACTGAGGAAGTTTTATGAGGGGGCCAACTGTTTGCACAGGCAGTAAAAAATCAATAGTGGGATTGGAACAAGAGCATAAGCATGTCATAAAACAACCAGCAGCAGATCAATAAAAGATTATAACTCAATCATTTAAGTCTGTCTGTATGAGAGGATGATAAGCTACTTCAACACTGTAAACTTAGATACATGTGTTTATCTTTTTCACACATACCATTACAGAAATGTACATACATACTGAGATGGTAAGCCATTATAGATACATTGGTCCATATTTTATATTGACAGCAAAAACAATATTTCAGTATTTCTATAATGTGTAAAATGACTGTTGCAACACTGCCGCTGTTCTTTCTGTTCTGCTATAAATCATATAACAAGTTTACTGTCCTTTCCAGTTGGACTTAACCTGAGAGCTTGAGACGATTCGGTTCAAAGTGTCTGTGAATGTCTTTTCATCCTCACGTCATCCTCTGTTACATCCATAGTTCCGAAGCTGTAAATGGTTTAGCCAGTATGTTGATGATTGGACCATACCTAACTGTGAAGGATTTGCTTCCTGGTATCTTTTGTGATGTGAGGACTTTATCCATTTGAGAGAAGGCAGTTGTTACTAAAGGAATCTTTCTGAGTATCTTTTTATCACACCTGCCATCATCTGTGATCTGTTGGCTCTCACTGCGGTATTGTATCACTTCCTGTTCCTGTTTCGGAGCACAGTGGTGTTTTGGTGTCTGTTAGCTGGTTAATCTGTATAACTCGATGTATCTGAATAATAGCATATTTCAGTGTAATCTTCACATGCTTTATATAGAGCACACTCTTTGCTTAATCACCAGTATTCTCATTATTCACTTTATTTGTTTTTTTGAAATTCGCTAGCTTAGCGCAGCTAGTAGTTTACCTCTTAGCCGACTCACTAGCAGCATGGCTTCCTCTCCTGTCCCTCTTGCACTTTCCTGCTCTGAGTGTCACATGTTTAGTTACTCCTCGGCCTCCTTTAGCAGTAATGGTACTTGTAATAAATGTAGTCTGTTTGTAGCTCTGGAGGCCAGGCTTTCTGAATTGGAGACTCGGCTCCGCACCCTGGAAAATCCTGTAGCTAGCCAGGCCCCTGTAGTTGGTGCGGACCATGGTAGCTTAGCCGCCGTTAGCTCCCCCCCAGCAGATCCCGAGCAGCAGGGAAAGCAGGCTGGCTGGGTGACTGTGAGGAGGAAGCGTAGTCCAAAACAGAAGCCCTGGGTACACCACCAACCTGTTCACGTCTCTAACCATTTTTCTCTACTCAGCGACACACCCACCGAGGAACAAACTCTGGTTATTGGCGACTCTGTTTTGAGTAACGTGAAGCTGGCGACACCAGCGACCATAGTCAAATGTCTTCCTGGGGCCAGAGCAGGCGACATTCATGGAAATTTTAAACTGCTGGCTAAGGCTAATCGTAGATTTGGTAAGATCATTATTCACGTCAGCAGTAATGACACCTGGTTACACCAATCGGAGGTCACTAAAATTAATATTGAATCGGTGTGACTTTGCAAAAACAATGTCGGACTCTGTAGTTTTCTCAGGGCCCCTCCCCAATCAGACCCGGAGCGACATGTTTAGCCGCATGTTCTCCTTGAATCACTGGCTGTCTGAGTGGTGTCCAAAAAACGACCTGGGCTTCATTGATAATTGGGAAAGTTTCTGGGGAAAACCTGGTCACTGCACTGCAGTGGTTTGAATCATATTCCACAGGGTTCTGTGCTAGGTCCAATTTTATTTACATTGTACATGCTTCCCTTAAGCAGTATTGTTAGAAAGCATTGCATCAATTTTCATTGTTATGCAGATGATACTCAGCTTTATCTATCCATGAAGTCAGATGACACACATCAATTAGTTAAACTGCAGGAATGTCTTAAAGACATAAAGGCCTGGATGACCTCTAATTTCCTGCTTCTAAATTCAGATAAAACTGAAGTTCTTGTACTCGGCCCCACAAATCTTAGAAGCATGGTGTCAAACCAGATACTTACTCTGGATGGCATTACTTTGGCCTCCAGTAACACTGTGAGAAATCATGGAGTCATTTTTGACCAGGACATGTCCTTCAATGCACATATTAAACAAATATGTAGGACTGCTTTTTTACATCTGCGCAATATTTATGAAATTAGAAACATCCTTTCTCAGACTGATGCTGAAAAGTTAATCCATGCACTTATTACTTCTAGGCTGGACTATTGTAATTCATTATTATCAGGCTGTCCTAAAAGCTCCCTGAAAAGCCTGCAGCTGATCCAAAATGCTGCAGCTAGAGTACTGACAGGGACTAGAAAGAGAGAGCATATTTCTCCCATACTGGCTTCTCTTCATTGGCTCCTTGTTAAATCTAGAGTAGAATTTAAAATCCTTCTCCTAACATACAAGGTATTGAATAATCAGGCCCCATCTTATCTCAAAGACCTTATAGTTCCATATCACCCCAATAGAGCACTTCCTTCTCAGACTGCTGGCTTACTTGTGGTTCCTACGATACTTAAAAGTAGAATGGGAGGCAGAGCCTTCAGCTTTCAGGACCCTCTTCTGTGGAACCAGCTCCCAGCTTGGATTCGGAAGACAGACACCCTCTCTATTTTCAAGATTAGGCTTAAAACTTTCCTTTTTGATCAAGCTTATAGTTAGGGCTGGATCAGATGACCCTGAACCACCCCTTAGTTATGCTGCTATAGGCCTAGGCTGCTGAGGGAGGTCCCATAATGCACTGTTTCTTCTCATTCACCTTTATTTACTTGTTTATACTTCACTCTGTATTTAATCATTATTATTAATCTCTGCCTCTCTTCCACAGCATGTCTTTTATCCTGTCTCTCTCCCCTCAGCCCCAACCGGTCGCAGCAGATTACTGCCCCTCCCTGAGCCTGGTTCTGCTGGAGGTTTCTTCCTGTTAAAGGAGAGTTTTTCCTTCCCACCGTCGCCAAGTGCTTGCTCATAGGCGGTTGTTTTGACTGTTGGGTTTTCTCTGTGTTATTGTAGAGTCTTTACCCACAATACAAAGCACCTTGAGGTGACTGTTTGTTGTGTTTTGGCGCTATATAAATAAAATTGAATTGAATTGTTGTCCCAAGTAAGTGAACTGGGAAACTTGGTCAATACTTAGTCCATCTATAGTGATTTTGATGATTGGTTTAGTTGGTTCCATACTTATGACCATTATCTTAGTTTTCTTGGCACTCATTTTTATGTTATATAGCTGACCAATTTAATTTACATCGTTTATAATTGTCCATAGGTCTTCTACATTCTCTGTTAAAAGTACAGTGTCATCTGTGTATCCCAGATTATTGATATTTATTCCTCCAATGGTTACCTCTTAAAGGTTTTGGATATGTCCAAAAATCATCTCTGTGTGACATTAAAGAGACATGGTGATGGCATACATCCTTGGCAAACTCCTCTTTTGATTGGAATCTCATCTGTAATGCTTTGATTACTTTGTACAAATGCTTGTTGCATCGAGTAGAGGCTGACAATTAATCTGCTGTCATGCTTGTCAATTCCAATATCTTCTAAGCATTTGATCATCAATTCATGACTTGTATAGACAAAAGCTTTTTAGTAATCGATAAAACATGCATAGACTTCAAAGTTCATTTCACAATATTGTTCATATATCATCCTCATAATGAAAATGCCTTCTCTTGAGCCCTTTCCTGATGTAAATCCACTTTGAAACTCACTGATCTCCTTCTCTATTCTTCTCCTGATCCACAAGAGAATGATGCGTAGTATCATTTTAAGTACATGGCTCATCAAGCTAAGAGTTCTGTATTCTGTACACAATCTGGTTTTGGGTTTCCTCGATAGGCAAACAAAAATAGATTAATTCATATCTACAGGTGTTGATCCACTGCAATACATGTTGTGGGCCAGTTGGTGGATAATTTGAATGCCTTTATCGTCGAGTGTTTCTAGCATTTCAGTTGTGATCTGATTGTTTCCAGGTGTTTTTCCTGCTTTCAGATCTTTCTCTGCCTTCTTGGCTTCTGTAATGAGTCTCGGAGAATGTTCACTATCTGTTAGGTGTATGGTTGGGGGATTATCTCTTTTATCAATATATAAGTTGGTCACATATTTATGCCATCTGGTCTTGATTTCTCCTTCTTCTTCAAAGAGCATCCTACCGTCTCTGCTCTTTATGCAGTTGCTGCCTTTCTGTCTCGTTCCTTTTCCTGTGATCTCCTTCACCTTCTTGTGCAGATCTTTTGACCTATGTTGGGTTTCCAAGATCTCGACCTCTTCACACTTCTTATTCCAACATTCTTCTTTATTCAGCTGCTGTTCAGCTGCCTATACCTGGATGGATTGACTTATTTAACCCTCCTCCATCTTGACAAGGACATCCTGCATCATCCATGATTGTTTTGGATCATGTTACTTCTTGGGTATCACTTCTTTGGCTTCTAAAGAACTCCCCTTGAGTGCTTTCCATTGTAATCTAGTGTTATCTCTTCTATCAGTCTGCAGAGTCTCTTCATTCATGAGCAGCTCATACTTATTGCATACCACTGTGTTACACTTGTTCTTATAGGTGGTATCTTTCAGGATGTTCATATCAAGCTGATCGTTTATCTTGTTCTTCTTTCCACGTTTTAGTTTCACCTTCATGCTCATGACCAAGGAATTGTGATCAGAGCAAACAGCTGCACTTCACTTGTTTGATGCAATTACAGTATAATGATTCACCATTATGTTAATAACCTGGTTGTGATACACATCCCCCAGACTCTTCCAGGTGTATCTTCTTCTCAAAGGATGCTAAAAGAGGGTGTTGGCCATCAGCTTGTTTTGTCCAACAGAAACTGATCAGCTGTCACCACATTCATTTCTTTCCCCTACTCTATATCTCCTTTTAACTGCATATTCACTTTCTTCCCCCACTTGGCATTTTAGTCCCCCATAAGGATGGTAATATCTCCTGTCTTAGTGTACTCCATCGTTTCTTTAATGTTGTCATAAAACCGGCCATTCTCATGCTCAGACTGGTGCATAGATCTGATGCAGCAATTATCTTCTTCATCATGACACAGATGGCATCATGGCATACTTGTGCTCTTTACCTCCAAAGAATATCATCTCATCATCTTCATTGGTTATTCTACCTTCATTGGTCCATCTCATCTCTGCTATGCCTGGGATGTCTACATTCAGAGCTGACATTTCAGCTTCAAAGTTGTCATACTGTCCTGGTTTGTACAGTGTCCTTACATTATAGGTAGTGACTTTAAGCATCTTTCTTCTTGTTTTCAGGTAGCTGACATCAGATGTAGACCTCTCTTCAAGAGATTTTGAACCTACCTTGTTATGTCTAGCCCCCTTATTCATAGTACTGATTAATTAATTCAAATGTTCATCCTTTTTTCTTTCCCAGATATAAGCCAGCATCACTTCACATTGTGTCACATTAACAGAAGCACTATCTGTGATGATGTTTCAAATTAAACAGATTTACAGTAAAATATTGTCAATAGAATAGAACTTAAAGCCTTTATTCTCATTGTATTTAAATGCAGCAGATAATTTAACATTATAGGACAATTGTTCATAAGTGGATACAGGTACCAAAATTGGCATATATTCTCTTTTCATTTAAATTCAATTCAATTTTATTTATATAGCACCACATCACAACAACAGTCACTTCAAGGCATTTTATATTGTAAGGTAAAGACCCTACAATAATACAGAGAAAACCCAACAATCAAACAAACCCCTATGAGCAAGCACGTGGTGACAGTGGGAAGGAAAAACTCCCTTTTAACAGGAAGAAACCTCCACCAGAACCAGGCTCAGGGAGGGGCAGCCAACTGCTGCAACTGGTTAGGGGTGAGGGGAGAGAGACAGGACAAAAGACACAGAGAGCCAGAGATTAATACTAAGTAATTATTAAATGCATAGTGGTGCATATACACAGAGAGAATGACAATAGCTAAATAAAGAAGAAACACTCAGTGCATCATAGGAAGCCCTTAACTGATTTGGCTAGATTTAGGCACCAAAACTTTTTGTTTAGGATTTAAGTTAAAAGAAACAATGTTTTTTTTAGGAGAATGTATGTATTCATGTATTTTGTCAACATTTCCTTGGTTACCACAGTTATTGTGTTATAATGAGACTTGCTCATGATGTGTATTTTAGACTCATATTTAAATGTTTCAGATTATCCAGCACACTCAAAATTGATGCTAAAGAGGTACTGAACACTTTACAGTATGAACCCAGTGGGTTCTGACTAAACATTACCCTATGGTGACTTCATAGCGGTTTAGGGACAGGCTGCTGGAATAAATCAGGCACAGCAAGAACACTAAGAAGATGAATGTAATATGATGTAATATGATTCAAAGACTAGGAACACTGGAAAGACAAAAAGTGTTGCAAAACTGATCTTGCATGTTTGATAAGTCATAGATAGCCTTTGTGGGAATGACTTGTAAAGAGTAACGGGTTTCCTCTTAGGAATGTGAAAGGGATTTTTTTTTTTAAACAAAATAAGATAAAAGCCTTTTTTTTTTTTAAAGATCTCATCACAATAGAAAAAGAAATAAACCTTTATTTTCCAACATCCACCCACCGACTTTAAGAGATTCCCTTTTATATAATTCCAGAAAAATCACTTGTGCTCTAATAGCACCTTAATTTAGTTGGGTGTTTCCAACCTTTGGCCATAACTATTTATTATCTGTGTGTGCTCTGCCAAGCCAGCTTGTTTGAGCAGCTAATCGTTCAGATGGACTCTATCTAAATTGGATGGTGAGGCATAAAATCCTGCACTGTTTTAACTAGCATGTGAATACTTTTAAAACGTCCCTATCTTCCATTTGGATATGGCCTAATTGAAAAGTAAATAGTACACTTGAGTGCACCCATGAATCAGTGAGTGATATCTCCTTAGCTGCCAGAGGAATGAATCTCTAAGCTGGCCCCCATGTCCCCTTTCCTGTTTTCTGCTGCTTCAAATGGCCTCCCTCATGCATTATCTATTGGATTATTGTTTTGGGGATTAATGTCTTGATGTAGGTAATTTTCACACAGACATTGAGTGGTTTCTGGGCCAACTCCAGACCTCAAATGTTGACTCACCAGATGGAACACTGAACAAAGCTGAGCTGATACTTTCAGCAGTCAAGGTGAATAAAGAGGATGTGAACACCTTGGAGTATTAAAAATATTAATTATATTGTTTAGCTAAAATATTATTTATTTTTCTTTGGCACAAACTGTCTAGAAGTGACAATATATTCTACTGCTACAATTGCAAACAGTTGGGAAAGACGCCTGTTTTAGGAAAAAATAGATGCATGTCAGTTCCAGTGTGATAACTTAAAATATTCTTTAAAAACTGGTACTCACACAAATATTGTATGCTGGGGATCCCTTCCACTGGTTTTGTTTGAGAGTGGTCATCAGGTGACAGTGATATTTGAACTTGTGCTTCTACAAAACAATGCCTGCTCTTTTATTTTTTGACACATGCTTGAAGAAGTGTTGCCTTTGTAAGATGTTTTAAGAATTAAAGTGGAGCTAAATACTCTCCCTTTTCTGCCACAGGGGCATTCTTCCCACATCTCTAAATGTTTAAGAGCTATATAAATAATTTATATATATTTATTTATATAACATCAAATGACTACAAACAACAACAGCCAGTTAACTTTTGTTATGCCTGTTGTAGAGTCATCACTCCGGTCTGAGTCCTGCACCTGCAGACAACAGGGAAACACCACACATCTATCTATCAACTGTTATCACTGCAAAATATTTCTTGTACAATTTTCTTTATTTTTTTAATTTTTTGTTTGGTACATTCATATATTTGTTTATTTACAAATCTTAATAGAGGTCATAAAGAGACTGACAGAGGTGTTTCTGGTAGGTTCTTACTGTAGCTCTGTGGTTATTAGTAAAATTACAGTTTACTGTTTCCATAAACAGATTTTCAGTTTTTTACAGTTGTGGAAGAAGTATCCTATACTTGTATAAATGTAGTAATACAGTAAATATACATTCTTTAAAAAAAAAAACCTTTACTGAAGTAAAAGTAAAAATGTTCTGTATTAAAATATACTTAAAACTCTATCTAATTGTTGAGTCATTAAAGTGTACACCACAGCAGGATCCATTTCACTGTAGCTAAATCAGAATATAATTCATTGGTTGATTTAGGTTTTATAATAATCTAATTCTGCTAAATGTGATAAGAGCCTTAAATGGACTTCAAAGTCAAATATTGCTTTTGCATCTTTTTATGAAGAAATCAAAAATCTCTATAAAAGAGGTGATCTGTGCCACACATCAGTAACTTACTGTTTTGAGGATTTGCTGATTCTCTACAAAGTGAAGTTTGCAGTTGAGCTGCATCTGCAAACTTTCACTGCAGACTGAGCACATTTTTGTTGGCAGGTTTATTTGTTTCTGTTTTGGCCGCAGTTATGGACGGCAGAGGCTTCAGAACTCGCCTTATTCAGCATTAAATGAATCCACTGTAAATCGGTTTAACGCAGTAACCTGAACTGCCCATCAAAGTGATCAATCACATTAGGCTCCGCCCAAACAGTCGAAATTTACTTGATTCGCGCGAGCAGGATTCGGCTCCCCACGCGCAAAGTAGCGTTGGCTTCTCTGTACGCGTGTCTGCTGAGCTCTACCCGCGTGGGTTGTTGAATTTACGCGGGTGGAAGGAATACCTGCACCCGTGAAATGATTTTTTTTTTCTCCGATAGTCTTGTCAAAAATATAATTCCATACTATGAGGTTTTTTAAGATAAGCTGGGGTCTGATTATTCAAGACCTCCTCTGGAAGAAGAAGGATTTTAAATTTAATTCTGGATTTAACAGGGAGCCAATGAAGAGAAACCAATATGGGAGAAATATGCTCTCTCTTTCTAGTCCCTGTCAGTACTCTAGCTGCAGCATTTTGAATCAGCTGAAGGCTTTTCAGGGAGCTTTTAGGACAAATTGATAGTAATAAATTACAGTAATCCAGCCTAGAAGTAATAAATGCATGAATTAGCTTTTCAGCATCAGTCTGAGACAGGATGTTTCTAATTTTAGAGATTTTTGCGAAATGCAAGAAAGCAGTCCTATATATTTGTTTAATATGTGCATTGAAGGACATGTCCTGGTCAAAAATGATTCCAAGATTTCTCACAGTGTTACTGGAGGCCAAAGTAATGCCATCCGAAGTATCTGGTTAGACACCATGTTTCTAAGGTTTTTAGGCCCCACTGTTTGATAATGCTCCAGTTTCTTTCAATGGACAGGTCTGGACTACAGGGAAGCCAATTCAGCACTACTGGTTTTAAGATACATCGCTACGATGCTCTGGGATGCATCTTCAGCGATGTTCCTGGTTCATCAGGGGTTTCGGGTCTTTCAACATCAGACCCTCTCTTACAGGTGACCCAGCTGGGATGATCAAGTCCCAGCTTGCCTCCCAGCATCAACAAGCCAAGGGTCTCCACTCTTAGTCCAAAGCCACTTTGTGGCTTTCTCTGCAGCTTCAGTAATGGAGCAGCAGTATTTAATCATTTTGCTTTAAACAAGCATAATGGTCACTCTTCTCTGGAGCTAACACTTTCATCCAAAATTTCCCATACGTAGGTGTTCCTGAGATGTAGTGACTATGAAGGTCATGACATATGATTTACATATTTTTCATCATCATCAGACCAGTCAGTGCAGCCTTGTACCTTATGGAAGGGGACATTGTCATCCTTTGTCCTGGAAGAGACCCTTCTCATCAGGAGTTTCAGGGGTTGTTATTAAATGTGGCCCTGTGAGTGAGACTTGCCCTGAAATGCATGTGGTTAAGTGATTAAGGCATGGGTCACTGTAGCTCAGGAAATCTTCTACTAACTGCAAGGTCAGTGGTTTGATCCCATTCCACACGTGAGTGTCTAAAGATCCTTAACCCCAAATTTCTCCTGATGCATCCATATGAGTGTGTGAATGACGGGTAGAACGTGCTTATCAAAACCACATAAAATGTTGTAGTAAAAAGTGCTTTGAGTGCTCAGAGTAGAAAAGAACTATATAAAAACCAATTGATTTACCATAGTAACACAATCAACACAATACTTACTGTATTTAAAATTTAATATACATGGATGCAACTGCCCTTTTCTTGTTGTGTTGCCACTTTGTGTTAAGATCCTGATGTAAAAACAGGCAAACCAGTTAAGAGCCACCACTTGGCACATCCAAGGAGAACCTATGTCCAATTAATTTCCATATGAATCATAGTAAGCCTAGCTGAAAGTTTACCACAAGTTCACTTTGCATTGCCCTGAGCGTCTGCATCTCTATGCTTTGATCACTGTGTCTTTCAAGGCTGAAAGCCTCTAGACTGATGGGTGTACAGTAAACAGTGTTCTTAAGTGAAGAGTTAGTATGCCATGTGGCTGCAGCCCTGCTGACATGCACATTGATGCCCTCTGGTTTCACTTCTGTGTTCTTAACTATAGCATCAGTAATGACTGATGAGTCCAGCAGTTTTACACATAGACATATAGGAGTATTACTCAGCCTGTGAGAAGAGTTGTCCTAATGATGCCATCAGTGTTATCTCAGACTGGAATTCAGAGAGAGTACCTGAAGTACAAACTGCAATGGAGGTTGAATAAAGACATTTATCGGGAACAAAGTGCACTACATTCTTAAATCGTGATTAATACAGGATATTTCAGACTCTGCTGCTTGCATTCTGACCACTCTGTTTTTGTAAGTATATTTTGTAAAAAAATTTTTATCTAGTGCTAATGAAATTTCATACTTTCTACTAAAGCTGATCTGAATTACTGAATGATGAAGCCAGTTTGAGAGACCATGAAGTACAGATACCTGTTATCTTAAGATAAAGAAACATAATGAGGTATTTATCTTGAGAAAACATTCATTAGCTGTTTCTTCAAATAATGTTTAAATAATCACGTGAGGAAACATGTCTTTAAAAGAGTAAATCTGAGTATCAGTGGCCCATTTGACATAATGAGATTACTTAACCTGCTGATGAAACAGGCAGTTAACATGTTAACAAATTAAATCATGTTGTTGCCATTTTCAGGAAGATTTCAAGAAAAAAACTCAGTATTTAAAATCAAATAGTAATATTCTGTGCACAATATAAAACAACGGTATCAGAACAATACAGTCTACAAACTTTAACTACAGAAAGTTAATAGCATCCTCTGTTAGACTGAATAAAATAGCCAACACTTTCAAAAAAGTTAGGATCCCATGCTGTTTCTTTACATTCATTAAATGTGAATGTAAATTTAATTCATTATTGGTCAAAAATTACTCAGAATGGCTCTTTTGAAAGTAAAAATTGCCAAGCCCTGACCTGCAGACAAGGATGTTCCTTAAAGAGCTACAAAGTCTTTATGAGGAGGCTACGAGGGACAGATTCACAAATGTGAAAGTCAGAAGATCACGCTTTGTGTGCTGTTTGTGAAACAGCAGTTATATTTTGCTTGGCTTACAACTGCTGATATCATTTGTTTTCACTTGCTTGTACTTGCTGCTTTGGTCAAATTACAGACTTAAAAACTCTTGTTTTGAGTTCAGATATCTGCTATTCACAACATTAATCCTACATAATGAAAATTATGTTTACCCTATGCATTTATTTGTTACACCAAGGGTCCCTTTGTATGTGTGCTGAATGTGATGAGCTGGGATTCAGGAGCTGATCTTATTTTTTGACTTAATCCTGTTTGTTATGGCACAAAAGAACACTTTGTGTGTAATTTGGAGATGCCAGCAGAGTAAACAAAACCGCTCCTGGATGTGAAAAGGCTCCTGAATCACGCAAAGAGGGCTCAGACTCTGAATGTGCTCAGCTCACAGTCTGTGTGTAGTTGTCATAGAAAGTAAACAAAATGCACTCTAACAAATACAAATTGGTCAATTTTTAAATTTGAGATGTTGAAGTCATAAAATAATTTACTCATAAGTATGCTCTTTCACATTTGTTAAAACTGAAACTGGAGTACATCTGTCTGCATGAATGAAATACACTATTAGAACCAAGAATTACACATAAAAAATGTTGTATTTCATTGGAATCAGATGTATTTTTCAAGCTGCATAACATTAAATATGATCTCACTTGATATCATTATGTATTAACCTGCCTATCAGATGTAATTACTCATTAACTGAAGGGGTTTGAGTGATCTGACCTTTTTTAACCCCTGCATAGGGCACTGTTAATGATGTGGGCTCAGTGTGGTGGTGGTTACAACTGTCTACAAACTACAGAACAATCACTGAGTCAAGCAGCAGGCAAAGTCGTGCTTGACTCAACACCATCAGACCAGAGGCAAAGCTACAGTGATAAAAATGTACAGGGACATTAGTAGTCATCCTATTTTAGTCAGCCATAAAGTATACAAATAAGGTGAGGCTGCAGTGTAGTTTTTAATGAAAGTCACCTCTAGCTAACAAGATGCATGATGGCATGCAAATGTGCTCAAGGGAACCTGCTGCAAGCACAAACGTCCCAAAGGCATTTCTGAGTTTGGCAGGTGTTCTTATGTATGGCTTGATATTAACAATTGTTTTCAACAAGATAGCATCACAACTGTGCAAAAAACTAAGAAAAAAGACATTAATGTAAAAATGTGATAATGACTATTGCTTACTTGTGTAAAAGCTCTTTGAGTACTGTCACAGCAAAAAAGGCAAATCCTGAGCCTCTTCACCTCAGACTCTCTGGCTCTTCAGACTCTGCAGTGCCTTTCTGCATCATCTGTCTCTAAGCTGATCATTCTGAGGCTGCTGGTTCGCAGGTGTCCGGCTCAATGCCCAAGGCCTCCAAATCCCTCTTGCAGACATCTTTGTACCATAGTTGGAATCTACCTTGGGACATTTTCCACTTTCCAGCTCACCATAGAAGAGATTCTTGGGAACCCGGCCATCATCCATTTTCACTACATGGCCAAAGTGTGCATTTCCATTTCAGCAGGGTGTACATGCTTGGGGTTCCTGCTCTTTCCAGGATGACGTTATTTGTTTAAGAGTGCCTGCCTTAGTTCTCTGTATTTCTCCTGCAGCTGTCTGAGGGAGAAGATGTCAGTGGTAGATCTGTTGGTTTGGAATTTTTACTGTGATTCTGTTTAAATGCTCTTTGGGAGCACTTGGAGCTTTTCCAGGGGGGATTCACGCAAAGAGTTTTCCAACGGTGCTGAGGAGTGAAATGCCACAATAGTTATTACAGACACTCCTATCACCCATGTTTCTGTACAGTGTGATTATGTTGGCATCCCTCATATCTTGTGGTGCTGCCCCTTTTCTGTCCCCTCAATGACAATATTCCCTTCGGCATACACCACAGAGTAGTGTTTGACCCCCCTCCCCTCTTCCATTATTTCTGATTCCGGATTATCTCACCTGTTATAGATTTCAAAGAGGTGGTTTTCCTCTGCACTGATTCCTCCTGATATTCCCTGTGTCAGCAGCGGTTTTCATCTGAGAGCAGATACATGGAGACATTCATCAAACACCCATACAAAATCTTCCACTTTTCCCTGGTCAACAGTCTTGCTGATGCTGATGCAAGGTCTACCTGTCTGTTTTGTGCATTGCATTTTCTTTGCACACAGTTTCACCTTGCTACATTGACAGGGATATTGAGTACAAGTGGACCATGTTATGCACTTCCATTGCTAAGGCAGTTATACAGTTGCACTGCAGCATTTGCATTAATGAATACATGATGAGTAAAAGTGGTGGGCAACAGCTTCCTCCCTAGGGTTTCTGAGCTCTCTCTTAGAGATAGGGTGAAAAGCTCAGTCATTCAAAAAGGGCTCAGAGTTGAGGTTCAACACCTCCACATCTGAAAAGGACATCTCCTGGAGACCTCCTGGGTAAAGTGTTTTGGGCATGTCCAACCTGATGACCCAAAGGCAAACCCAGGACATACTAGAGATCATGTGTCTCTGCTGGCTTTATACGTGTGCTTGTGGACCCCCCTAGAAGAGCTGGAGGAGGTGGCTGGATAAAGGAGGTCGGAGAATCTGCCACCATGGCCTGGACTAATAAGCAGCAGATACTACTACTACTCTTACTAGTATGGATACTACCATTGCTGCTGTTTCCCCCTCATTTTGCCCATCTATGTCTCAACAGTGATATTCAACAACAACATTAGCCTCTCCCTGTCTCTCTCTTTTTTCCATCTCTTCTCGTACCCCCCCCTCCCCACTTTTGTCTCCTTTCCTCCCTGTGTCCCTGTGGCTGCTGGCGACATTAGTATTGATGTAAGCTGTGTTTTCTCTCATTAATTTATCAGCTCAGTCGAGGAGGGGGGCCTCAGGACGGGGAGATAATGGCTTCCATTTGGCCAAGGTCAACAGTCAACACATTCCTCAGTCGTTCAAATATAACCACACATTAACTTGTGTCACCAATACCACAAGGGTGTACACACACACACACACACACACACACACAGAGACAGAGAGAGAGAGAGAGAGCTAATAGATTGTTAGTGAGTGGTCCTGCTTGTCTATGAGTGTTTCATCCTGTTAAAGAGGTAATATAAAGTCTCTGATCCCATGTCAGAAAATCTGTTAAATATCAGAGTGGTTAACTACAGATAACAGTTACACAGAGACAAAGTTCATCAATATTTAGATCATCCTTCCTGTCTGATGCTTTGGTGGTTTTCATGGTTGTGATCAGATTACAATAAAGTTGTTTTAGTTAATGTTTCCAGCTATCTAACTAGCTAAAACCCATCAGTGAGTCCCACTGGTACACTGACATACTTGTTCATCAACACTTAAGCACAGACACACACTGTAACCTATATATAAAAAAATATTTTTATGTAAACTGCCCACATGCCCAAAAGAGCATCAAATGTGTATTCATTATCAGCTGAAAATACGCCCCAACAAATTTAACATCTCCTGTTTCTGTAAAATTGTCAAAATTTAAACTGACCAGACATTCTAGGAAATTAGTGAACTACTTTTAAAAATGACATTATGGACTCACAATGGTTTTTGGAGCACTGTTTGTGCATGATAGCGTTAGGCCATACAACTGGAAATCCATAAATTAATTTGGTACTAATACCCTATGGACACATTTCATTTTCTGACATGTTACATTGTCCACAATGAAACATCTGCACAGACTGCATCAAGTGCAAAAGTGAGAACAAATTTTTGCCTGTCCTATGAAACCAGTCATATCCAGAAATTCAGTCCAATGTTCCTCCATATTTGCACTAACCACTTTTAGTTGCTGATCAATCAGGAAGTGATGAAATGATAACAGTTTGCCAGGTTCTCTACTTTCATATGACTTGCCACAAACACAGCAGTACAACAAAATCAAGAGATTACAAACAATCACCCACCCACACACACAAGCACACACACACACACACACACACACACACACACACACTTACTTGCAGGCACAACCCACCTCACATTCATTGGATTTTATTTTTCTACTAAACTGGTAGGAGCAAAACAAGCATAGTGAATTCTCATGTCTGTGTGTGTGTGTGTGTGTGTGTGTGTGTGTGTGTGTGTGTGTGTGTGTGTGTGTGTGTGTGTGTGTGTGTGTGTGTGTGTGTGCGTGTGTGTGTGTGTGAATTGACCAGATCAGATGGGCACTTTGGAATCAGTCAGCTATCTACTGAACATTTCACCCACCAACTGTTTGTGCTATTCGTTCCAAATGTTGACTTTACCCTGCACAATTTGTGAACCATTACACAATACAGAGGCTGAGATCAATCAGTCTACTGTTGGTTTTAGTATAGTCTTGTATGTGTGAGGCCATTGAACCTCAGCAATGGTAATGCAACTCAAGTATGGTTACAAGAGTAATGACCTCTCCTTCCAAATATCACACGTGGTTAAAAAAAATATCACATTTCTCCAAAAAGTTTTAATTTTAACTCCCAGACTGGTGTAATATCCTGAAGTAGTCCATTGTATGAACTAGTACTGTCCTGCTATCTATCTCCTGTCCCTGCTGTTCTGAGGGTTCACTCAATCATTAACCTAATCTACTCACTGAAAAAGTCCCACTCACGCTGTTTGTATGAGAGTTTGATGATAAGCTATTTGAAGTTGAATGTGGTGATGGGACAACAATTGACATGGACTAAACTGTTTGCTAATCTTTGGCTGATTTTGATTCCTCAGGGACGCAGGAGGCTGTGAAACAGCAGATTGAAGAGCAGTGATTTGTTTGGAGCTTTAAAATCAAAGTCTGTCCCTTACAAATCTTACAAATCTGATTATAACTTTAAATGTTTCTCAGAGCAGTTTGGGTTTCATCATCCTGCATCACTGAGTGGGTCACTCAGATCCCAGAAACGTCTGGACTTTTGTTAAAAGGAGAGGGGATGCTACACAGTGGGAACCACGGCCCTGACCCAACGTTTTTGGAATTGGGATTGCATTTTAATTTTCATAGTCTCTCTCTCTCTCTCTCTCTCTCTCTCTTTCTCCCTTTAATTTGATCACTTACTACAAGCACAAGTAATCTTATTATAGCTTCTTAAATTTAATACTGATATTAGTGATATTTAAATACAGTTATTATTCATTACTCAGTTATAGTGATTACCAACTTTTGATGAGCCCCAGCAATACAGTGTTAAACTCGCTTTAAAGATCTTCCATTTTTCACATAGAGAGGCGATACATATAGGATAGAAGTACATACAGGAGGAGTGCATAACTCTTCAGACCAATAGGATATCGTGTGCTGGAAACTTTTGTCTACAAAGCTTTCATAGGTCAGCCATTCATGGTGTAAATACTTTACAGTGTTAAAACTGATCTAAATTATAAGCTCATGCATTTTGATGCACAATATAATAAACATTCAAAATCAGCTGTTCTTCAAGCAGCACTAAAACATTAAAAATACAATTCCATATGAATGTATCAGCAATATGCATCCAGTATTAATAAAATATTAATGTAAAAAAGTCATTTATGAAGAGAGGGTAACTATGCTTATGCTAAATTAAGATCACTGTCAGCAATACCATTGCACTTTAATTCAAATTAGATTTTAAATGCAGTATTTTTCAGTTCAATTCTATTATATTTATTTAGCTACAAATCAGAACAGTCAGTCATCTCAAGGCGCTTTATTAAATTAAATTTAATTTAATTTAATTTTTACATTTTGAATGTTGTGTTGGTACCTTTATACCTTTTTCTACTGGATGCTCTCTAATATGGCTGCTGTTATTTTAACCAAAACTTGATGTAAGTAAATTAGATAAATAATCAAGACATCCGAGTCCATTTTAACTAACTGAAAAAGAATATGAAACTAAATTGCAGAATTTAAGCAAAAGGAAAATAAGCTAACCTAACCTGTCATGTTGGATAAAAACATATTCAAACATATTTCAGTCTCAAAGATTTATAGCCACAATAAGGCGTCTATATGAGGCTGAACTATTTTACCGTGATGACCAACAATTACAATTGCGTTACAGCGCAGTGTTTAAATACATCATATTTTACAAATACAAAGCTTTGTATGTTGGTCACATTTTTATTTACAGTAGTTGTTTATTACATTTACTTTTGTTAACTGTCTAAATATCTCTGGCTTACTGGGGTTTTAAATGATCACAGGTAGGATAAAGCTCTTTTGGTTCTTGTTTTGTTTTTTTCCCTCCTGCTTCTTCAGTGATCTATGACGTCAGACATTGCTCGTCCTGACGCGTTAGTCACAGAAAGTTGATCCTGTTCATCTGGAAGGAGCGTTTTCAGAGTGAAGAGTGCAGTCACTTTTAAAGTAGACAACAGTAATAATAAATCCACCCGAGCTGCATCGAGAAAGTGTCAGATTTATTATCGTAAAATATTTTATCCATAAGACAAAACGGAATTTACGCTACATTGATTATTCAATAAAATGTCACATTTAAAAACAAAAACATATGCTACAGTATAGAGAAGCTGATCTGCAGGTCTACTTTTCATTGAAAGGGAACGTCACACACTCCACACAGCAACATTCGGCACAATTACAGAATATTACGCACTATGTACACAAAGAAGACAGTTCTGGTGAAAGGCACTCCGGTCGGGGGGGGGGGATGGATGACTTGACTTAGTATTACATCAAAAACTAGTCTATCAAACTGCAAGTCATTAGGGTAGGGGGAGAGAAGTACAGCGACCTGACAGTGGCGGACACCAGAAGGCATCACCAGGTCTTTATCATTCAGCTCTGAGCGGGTCCAGTGTCTGTGTTTCAGAACTGGGGATTTAGTGTGAAGTCCTCGTCATCCTCTATGTCCAGTTCCTGGTCTGTGTCGTCTGATATGTCAGAGTCCAGCTCTGTGCGGGCCTGCTGAGAGGACACGGCGCGCACACCGTGCGCCAGCTCGGGCGCTGAGCCTGTCTGTCTCTGCTCCGGGCTCTGGATTCCGGCCGGCTCCATCATCTCATCTCCTTTCTTACCCCTGGAACTGTTATCCTCCACCTCCCTTTTAGGATTATCCTGATGAAAAGTGAAAGCCGTGGATTAAGAGGCTGATAAAAGCGTATTTTATATGGATGATTCAAGGAATCATTAGTCACCACCTCTCACCTGTTTTAGTCTTCGCCACTTAGCGCGTCGATTTTGGAACCAGGTTTTAACCTGAAAGGAGAATGATAAAAAAAAATCAATCAATTACCTTCCATCTGTGTTTTCTTATACGCAGTGAACTAGTGTCAGTAGACTGTCACAATTTCTAATCTCAATTATTAAAAATTCGATATGGTCCGGTACGTATTTGTGGCAATGATTTGAATTCATTCTGGATGTAGGCTATTTTTAATCAAATCAATATGTTGAAACATGTGACAAATATTTCACACACAACCGCAAAAAAAAAAAAAAAAAAGAGAGAGAGAGAAACAAATCACGGCCACGGCTTTAAGCGCTTTGAGTGCTCCAGCAGAAAAGCGCTCTATGAGAACCAGTCTATTTAGGTGGAATAAATCTGTCAATATTCATGCGATATGCGAAGATATTCAGCATTTATAAAATCTGACCTGCAGTTCGCTACAAATTTCAATCATAAATAGTATCCTAATAATACTACGATTATAGGGTAACAAATAAATATATTGGATATTAGGCTACACAATTGTTAAACTTAAAAAAATTAAGTCTTTAATTTTTTATTTACTGGCTATGAATCGTGGGACGCAGACAGAAATATAGATGTGCTCCAAGTGAGCTCAGCTCACCTGTCTCTCGCTGAGCTGCAGCATCTTGGCCAGGCGCTTCCTCTCGGGAGGTGAAAGGTATTTCTGCGTCTCGAACTTCTTTTCCAGCTCGATGGTCTGGTCGTTGGAGAAGCGCACCTGGCCGCCTTTTCTTTTATGTAAGGGCCGCTGGATGAACGGCGTCCACAGCAGAGGCTTCCCTGCAGAGACACGACAAACTGTTTTAAAAAAAATACCAGAAAATCGAGCGTTTACCTCAGCGGTGAACGGAGTCTGAGGGTAACAGGTTTATTTCGGCTATGACAAACATGGCTCCTATTGCGTTTCATTATTCACGAGAAGTATATACACGTTCAGCTTGTTAAGATTAAAATGAATTTTATGAGGTTTTGCAGAAAAACGGACAAAAACATGACAAATTTGTTCTACATCACACCAGAGGAAATGTACTAGTTTGAAGTTTGAAGTTATAGGAGCAATATTAATCCACTTTTCTATGTTTCAAAGAAATACACATATTTGAACCTCGGAAAAACGAATCTTTCAAGTCAACTTTTTCTGTGACCACTACAGAGAGCAGAAGGTCCCGGGAGGATATGAAATATTATTAGAAGACCTACAACACCTCTTTGCAGTTTTATTAAGGCAAACAACAAATTTCAGACTCATTTTCTTTGTGAGTCGTCTTCAGATCTGCACTAAAGGGTCTACAAAACGCAGCATTGAAAAAAACACAAACCAAAGCCAACATATTCACTTTGGCAAAAGAAGTGAAGGCATTGCGTTTTTTTGTCGGTTTGTTGATGCGGGCATGAGGGCGATTCGTTTTTTTGGTCTTACTTGCTGGTGTTCTAATGAAGTCAGTTTGCTGCCCCTTTTCTTTTAAATATACGTCTTTAATGTAAATCTTTAAATCTTTAATCTCAAAAATGTTTGGTTTTGTTCTCGGAGTTTTTAACCCCTCATCTGGTTATTTGTTGATTTGTTTATTTGACGTCAGCTGGCTCTAAAATGCTGCCACACACCTGCGCTGATTTTAATGAGGCTAAAAATTAAAAAAAAATGCACGTGCTTTTCAAGTTTACCTACCTTAAAGCATAATGTCATTAGATATAAATATAATTCCTAATTTAATGTGAACAATTAAGAGTTCAAATGAATGAGAGGAAAGGAGCTGTGCTGCTGAAGAGATTCAGAGAGTGAGTCCGCAGCGTGTAATCAGTGGTGTTTTCGTCCTGTCTGCTTTCCTCTCCGGTTAATGGCCGGGAACAAACAATGGCAGCCTGCAGCCTGCTGCAAGCTGTCTTTTCAGGAAGGTCGTGACAGTGAAAACTATGGCCAAATATCCGCTTCATGTGCTTCCTGCTTTGTGGTGTGATTATAGGCGATGGCATCCACCAACAGACACTCCTGTGCTCAGCTCTGACACAATATGAATGTGTTGTGGTCGAAACTGCTGTCAAAGACCTTCTTATTGCTGCGCCTTTCCTAAGGAAGTTAGCTAATCCAGCCCCATGAGACACGGTTCTCTGAACGAAAGTAAAGGAAAGATTTAGTCAAATCAAGCTACATTTATTATAAAATTAATCACATAAACTCGAACATTTTCATTGATTGTTCTTCAAGCTGCGCTCTGATGAAATTTCTGGTTGGAAGTTGTTCGTAATTGTGCCAATTAGCGCCCAGTTTGTTTCTGCTCATGTTTTACACTCAGATTTGCTGAGATCCGTTTGAAGCGAAAAAAAAAATCTATGAAATGCTAACTTTTAGAAGCAGCTTACAATGAAATAATCAATCTAACTCATATAAAGCCTAACCGACATTTTATGGTATTAAGCATAGACATGGCCATAGTTAGGCTTCTTCTAATTACACACACACAGACACTTTTTTTTCTCTCTTTTCTAGCTTCGTGTTACTTTGTAGCCAATGATACTTGATGATACTGAATGCTTTTGTAGATGCTTAAAAACACAGCGGATTATGGCAGGACCCATTTTAGGCTGGGAACTGACTAATTAAGCCATGATCTGCAGTTATCAGATCAGTTATCAGCCATCTGTTCATACTGTAGCATATGTTTTATGGTATACATGCCTAGCAGCCTAACTAGGATTTTAGCAGGCTAGGAAAAAGTGAGAAAGTGTGCCTGACCAAGAACCAAACACAAACGGGCCTAAATGCACGCACAGCGTGTGCTGCTTAAAACAGGCAGAGGAAGGTGTGTAGACTATTTCTAAACCCCAGTATTTTTAATCTGGTGTAACGTCACAGATTATTTTAGGTGCTGAAGCTGTAATCATTGTTGTCCCAGAGTAATCTCAGCGTGCGTTTGTTTATCATATACCTGAGCGGTCAGTCTAGTGAGGCTGTTCGCTTTTATTCAGAACGATGGCCTACTTTCAGTTTGGTGGACACGATTTAAATTCGTGTTAGTGGGACTTTCTCTTTTCTCATAAGAGCCCATTAGGCTTGATGTGTTGCTCTCTGTTTGCCTTATTTTCTTCTCGCCGCCAACCATAAAGAAAGTCAGCCACATCCTCGCCAGCCCGGCAGAGGAAGTGCAACAATATGTGAAAAACGGATCCCGGGCTATCAGAGGCCGAGTGTTTCCTGAATATGTCTGTATTGAGGATGTCGATAAAATAATCAGCAGCGTGCAGCGGGCTCCCGAGGAAGCGGCTGGCCGGGGTGAGACAGGAAAACATTTAACAGCTTCTGAAACCAGATTTACTCCTATCGACAGGCTCACGGCTTCCGCTATGAACGGAAAAAGGCCCGGCTTGTTCAGCAGCACTCAGTCAAGCGGTCCGCTTGTCACACTACACTTAAGAGGACCATCACTTACAGCCTCTAATCCACCGTCTGTGACGGATTCGAGCACCTTATAAACATTATGAAACCATAAGCAATTTTCATAGCTTCATAGATAAACAGCTAAACTGTAATATCCTCATATCTTATATGGCGGTATCATGCTCAACTTATTTTGTATCTGTTGTTGCTACAACTACTGCTCCTGCTCCTACTACTACCAATAATAATAATAATAATAATAATAATAAAACGCGTGCATAATGATGTATATGTAGCTTTGAAGAAACTGAAGAGATTCATCTTCAAGTAGTAACTTTTTGCGAATACCCTAGAGAAAAATAACCTAACACTTGGTGCTCACAAGTATGTGACACACACACACACACACACACACACAGACACACACACACACACACACACACACAGCAGTAAAATAACAAGTGATTTAGGGCCTAGTTATGTTTTAGTCACTGGCTGACTTGGTCCTCTGATGTTTCAGAACAATGGGAGTCAGGAAAACGAGTCAAGGTTGCCATGCACCTCCCTATCACCAGCAGCAGCAGCACTGAATGGATATGCCTGCTGCTATTGTGGCCCCAAATACATCTGTCACAATAACAATGTGACTCATGTGTGCGTGGTCAGGCATCACGCAGAAATGTTCTTGTGAGACTTGTGAGAGTTCTTGCTGAAGACTTCGTGAAGGCCCACAGACTCCACAGATGATGGTGATCTTGCTGACTTTGAGTTCGACATGCATGGTCAAGCGTGATGGTTATGCAAAAATAGTTTCGTTGGCACTGAAACGAAGCTTGTGAAGACATAAAAGTTTTCATGCAAAGAGCGCAAAATTCTCTGACTGCCACATCATCCAAGTTTATAGTTCGCCCCTAACGTAGATTTTCAATTCATTTAATTTGCCTCTGAAAATGATACAATGTCCATATACCATAAAAATGCAAATTATGAGCTCATGCAGATGTATGTGTTAAACGATTTTCATGTTGATTTCATCTTGATTTCAAAAGCGCCCCGGGGACCAGTGAAATAAAGCCAGTAGTGTAGGAACTGAAGTTAACTGGCGAATTTCCACACAGGAAAACAGCGAACGTGATGCTGGCTGTATGATGCGGTAAGTTATGTTAACAAGAAAGAGAGAGAATATGCTTATTCCAACAACAACAACAAAAGTCAAGAGAAAATTATGGAAGTAAAAGCAACTCACCGAGAGGGTCGTGCCTCAGCAGCGCCTGTGCGTACTCCCCCATGGAGCGGTGGTGCTGGTGGTGAAAGGGGTAAAGGGAGCCCGTGAAAGCCCCGGCAGAGGCGTACGTCGCCGTCAATGCAGCGTGGTGCGACAACGCTGGGTGGATCGGCGTGGGTTCGTAAATCGGGGTTCGGTACGGCGAAATCAAACTTGTAAAGGAGGAATTGGGCGACGGGAGAGTCGGCGTGGGGATGACCGGAGTAGAGCAAGAAGATGAAGAAGTGGGCGATGAAGAAGAGGAGGGGGATGTTGAGGTGGTGGTGGCAGTCCTCCCCAGAATGTCCTCTATGTAGAAGGGAGTCGGGTGCGCCGGCTGAATGGGGGTCGGTGCGTAAAGCGGGACGCTCATGATGCTGATCACCGCTGCTGCGCGCTGAAACTAAATTAAGGGACAGCTGCGTCTCTCTAGTGTGTCCCTACAGCCTTCCTCTTTATCGACGGTGTATCACAACAACTTCTTTACATACTAGCTCCTAAACTTCTACAGTGACTCGCAGCGCTAACTTCAGTCCAACCTCTCCCGAAACACAGCGAACAGAGCTTCTTTCTGAGCTGCTGAGGAGACCGTTAGAGTGTTTTGGTGTCCATCAGGTTGCGGTGGTGCGGAGCTGGCACTCAGCTCAACTGTTGGTGCTGTTATCTGTCTGCAGTCGAAGGAGGGAGGAGATAAGTGGACGGCCAACTTCCTGCAGGTGGCCGGCGGCCGTTTCTGATTGGCTTGCTCGCAGCTCCTAACGAGCCCTGCAGTGATCAGATGACAGGAGAGGGGAGATAATTGCATTTCAGGAGAATCAGCCACCGCAAGCAGGTAATCAGAAAACAGACAAATCTACTGTTTGAGGGACGTAATGGAGCAGAAACGGCGCTGATAGTAGCTTGATCTTTTAAATTGCACACAAAGACCCACAATATTAGGGCCACCTCACACTTGACTCTAAGCAGTTATTTCATAACTTGCGTTAACGCCAGAATTGTCCACCTATACTTTTAAAACCATGTTTTACTTTAGTAAAAGTCATAATCCGACTTTCTTCATAGCAAAAATGTTTTTGCTTTAAAACATAACCAAAGTACCTTAGTCAAAACTTATATTACTAGATCATAACAACTGATGAATTAACGTGAATATCAGTTTATTGTTGCGGTACTTATATACTACTGGGTAGCTTTATCTAGAATACAGCATCATACATACTCGATCATACATAGTCGCAGATTGATACTTTTAAATTGGCAAAATAAGAAGTAACCGAAGTTTAAAAATAAATGGTATAACAGAATAACATGCGTACATTGTAAATGCACTCCAATACAGGGCTTGTATAAATGTACTGTTGGACCCCTGGCAGTAGGAGATTCAGGGTCTGCTTCTTTTTGCTTTCTAAAAATATCTACTGAGCTCCTCTCTTAGCAGCGCCTAGACGATTTAATGATGTAGCTGTCCTTCTGCTATATCATTTTTAAAATCTTTCTTTAGACCAGGGATTTCAAACATATGTCCAGCGGGCCGAAATCTGCCCGTCCAATGGGATGATTTTGTAAAGTGTAAGTTTAAAAAAAATTATTACACTTTTCCGGGAAGCGTTGTGTTACAGGTCAACGGATCACCCCTATAAGAGTGGCTGCCTGAACTGTTTATTTCACCAGAGATCTGAATCACTGTTTTATGCAAAGGCATCACTCACGGCTGAAATAAAACAGTCAACCAAAGAGACCCTGATGATGCGCTTGTTTGTGTGACGTAGTAGCGTTTGTTTTTAAATGGCAATTGTCGTTTCTTTGTGAGGACAGTCGACTTTTTATAGCATTTTTAATTGAACTTGCACTTTTTTGTATTCTAACCCTTTTCTTGTGTCTTGTAATTGGACTTTTCCGAAACAAGGAAAATATTTTGGGCTGCTTTTTTAATAGCTTCTATGCAACACTTTTACTGCCCTGTAAGACTCCCGGTTTGATAGAGTTATATGTAGCCCATAAACTAAAGTACATTGAATGCGAACGCACTGAATTACTTTGCACTGTAGCTACTGCACGGTGACTAAAATCCAAGTAAAACAAAAAAAGTTGTTAGTGTTCTGATAGCATAGGGCGCTGGTTTTATACCCGGGCCAATAAACGTGGCTTAAGCAGGTCTTTGACTAGTCAAACAGCCCGGAGCGTTATCTTTAACAGTGTAATACAGGTCAACTGTAACCCACAGGCCCAACGGTGGAGCTCAATGAAGTGTGATTAACCCGTGATTTGAATGTTTGGAGTTTTCCTGTGAAATCCAGTCTTTGATGAGATAATAGCAATAAACGCATATGCCTGTAATGGCTCACTAACTGAATATCCCTTCAACTGCTTTCCGCCAAGTGTTAAACAATAACCGGTCTCTTCTCTGTTTCAGTTAACGCAGCGCTGCCTTTGCCCTTCTTGTGGCTCCACATGCACGCGTGGAGGGCATTTCGTCAGAAGGGGAGTTCATTAATAGTTGCTCATAATGGAAAGCCACACTTAAGTGCTGGAAGCGAGCTTATACCGTCCCGCAGGTAAACTGCTCCCTGATACCATTCACTGGTTCGATTTTCTGGCGCGTCCTTAAAACGCGCGCCGCCGCCTACCAACTTTCTAACAGCTGTAATTTAGATAAAGTAGACTCAGAGAGCAAACAGGGCTATAAGCAGCCTTGAAGACATGAAAGAAATCACCAAAACGGCCAATATTTGGACTGAGACAATGATTGCAGCTCATTGATCCGGCCAGCTTCCCGTGGCGTCAGACTCCTGTCCAAAAAGCACTGATAACTTCTCTGAGCCGCCCCCTGGCAGCTGGCGCCATATATCTGCCACTCACAGTTCAAGTGACTCAGAGACACCGTCTCCTCCTCACGAGTCAACATCATCCTAATTAACCTGTTAAGAAAACGCCAAATTAAACAAGCAAAAAAGCATGTAAGGCAGTTTAATACCCGTTTCACCATTTATACTGCCCAATGAAAGAACATAGGGATGACACAGCCTGAAATCATTTATCAAGTCCACACCGTCTTAAAATTAGGGGGAAACTTGAGAAGCAAATAAAAGAACAAATAATGGTCCACATCTGAATTAGATTTTACATAAGGTCAGAGGTCTGGAACAATAATACTGTGTATTTTAACTAAAATGATACATGCGATGAGTAACATTACTGCATGGAATAAAACAGGATTTTTGTAAAATACATCTTTACAGCAGTGTATTTGGGTGATTTTATGACAAAAAAAAATCTGAAACTGAAGTTGTAAAATTACAAAAAAAAAAAAAATGAAATCCCTTCAGAAAGGACCCACAACGCCAGAGACGCAGGTTTCATCATTCCACTGCAGACGCCCACTAACAGAACAGTCCCTGTTCGCACCTCGGGCGTGATGAGGTTATTTACACTTTGTAAATCTGCACAGGCGGAGCAACATGATAAACAGAAATCTGCACAAATTTCTCACAGTATAATTTTAACATTGTTTTCTTTTCTGTAGTCTTTTTTAATCTAAGAGATGTGGCAATGTCCTGACCCACAGATTTAACTGAAACTGAAGAATGTGGACCAAAACCAGTCATTACACTGCTCCTGCTTTCCTCTTCTCCCTGGGTGCTGCTCAGGTGACGGCCTTCTTTGGTTTCAGATGGTCCTTCCTCTGCTCTCCCTCTGAGCAGGTCTGCAGCGAACGCAAGATGTGTTCCAGTGTCCACTGCTCCTCGTGTAAGGCATGCTCCTGCAGAGTGAATGGACCCTGCTTCGTTCTGATCAGCTCTTTCACATGAGCACAAGAGGACAAAGCTGCAGCACACAGACAGTGGTTACTCTGATGCTCACACGTCAACTTATCCACATCAACATGCTCGATGGAACTGTGAAACAGTTGGGATGTAGTCTCACCTTTTCCCAGGTCATCCACCAAGCTTCTTACATAAAATCCACCACCACACTCAATATCTGTCACACAAAGAAAACTCATTCAACTGCCTGAATGTGAACCTTAAGATAGATAAAATCAAAGAGTACACAACGCTACTTTAAAGACGTCAGTATAGAGGAAAAAGCACTGCATGATGCAGCATTTCGAACCCAGAGTGAAGAGAGGAGGCTTGAACTCCTGTAGGGTCAGGTTGTACACCGTGACTGGCCTGGCGGGTTTGGCCTCGACCTTGTGACCTTTCTTCAGCAGGACAGACAGACGCTGGCCATCCTTTTTCAGTGCAGAGTATCTAAAATAATAAGATGTGATTAACAAATCTAACCATACTGAATATGTGCATTTTTTTTAACTGAAAAAGAAAACAAATTCCATCTGAACGACACAAACACAGGCATAGCACCCTCCATTATTGTGAATTTAGGCCATTTTCCTATATTAAGCGGCATGACACTGTAGAAGAGGTGACCACATAGTGCCCTCTAGAGGCTGTACAAATCACTGCACTAAATTGGGAAAACAGCAAAAAAAAAAAATGCTGAGGTGTTAAAATCCTTAACACCTACTTAACTCCTGCAAAACATGCAGGTTCTGCACAATTCAGGGGCATTTCATTCAGACTGATTAGGGACCACACTGGGGAAGAAAGAATCACAGCAAAGGGGAGAAACAGTTTAATGTCATGCTTTAATTGAAAACGTTCCGTATATCTCAGTAGTTTCACATAAAATTTGGTCCACTAAAGTCCTCAACGAGCCCACACATTTTGTCAATTAAATAAACTTGCTTTTACAGCTTCACTTTGATATCTAAGCTCAAAGACGCAGCTTTTTTTCCTGTGTAGCTCTATGCCTCTTCAATTCAGCAACTTTCTGAACTTTCTCTGCATCCTTCTTATCCTTGTTTGCATGGAGTCAAAATGACAACACAAGAGATGCTTTTTGAAAACAGAAACTGTCTCACAGCAAATGAATACACTGCCTTCTTTTTACAATCAAAGTCATATTGCGGGCTCCTGATCTGATTGTTTAAGGTCATGGTCCTGCTCTAGGAGCCACAGCTGAGGGAGAGCCTGGCACCATCCTGGAAGATTCCATGACAAAGTTGGGAATAACAGCCCCTCCAAGAAGATGACAGGACATGCCTTAAGGACATAAAGGCCTAGATGATGATTTATGTATGTGTTTGATTTACGTATGAGTAGGCTCTGATGAAGTTAATAAGTTTAATTTTATCTCTTTATTGGTTCATACTTTTTGGAAGTTGACACATGGAGGCCTTACTCACAGTGGAGGCACTTGCATGATGTCACCAGTGAAAGCTTTCAGCTTTTCCTCAATGTCCAGCCTGGTTATGTGTTCTGTAGAGTAAAATATATAAATAAATAAAATCACTCAGACTGGCAGTGAAGCAGAAAATAAAGAGCGTCCCTGAAGAAACTGAGGTTTGCATGAATAAGTGTATGCTGCTACGTGGAGTGATCTCTGAGATCAAATCAATGGATTTACACTATTTACCAAACTCCTTTTCCAGAGTCACACTGCCGGTGGCATCCAGAGTGTCCGTTGCTTTTCCGAGCTCCCCTACAGCAACATATTTCTGGAAAATACACACTGTGTGTCACCGTTTTGTGTTTTCCACTGAGAAGAAATGGCAAGTTCATCCACAGTTGCTTCTTATAGCAAGTTTAAAGGCTTTTCACTATGTGTTAACATTGTGTGGCCTTCTTGTAGTAATATGCATCTGTTGGCCAATAAGCAGCAAAGAATGTCATCCCTGAAATCTCAAGTACACAAGATGTTTGAGTTTGTTTGGAAACATTGTTGATATCTTATTTCCTTACTACAGAATTTTAGAGACCCTCATCTATACATACTGCATGAATAGTAGTGCCCAAAAAGTGCTACTTCTACACACACAGAAGTTTATGTTGTGGCTTTCAACTAAGTTTCTTAAAGCTAGTGATCATTTGGAAACAGGGACCATCATGGCAGGGCGCCCTGTGTCTTCAACAAACCAAACAGCATGCATCAGCAGAATGCTAGAAGCTAGAAAGTTATGGGGGAAATTGAGTTAACTGTAAGAAAAACTAAAGGACATACATGTTATTTGATTGCTATATATCACTGATGCTGCATTCATTAAAAGTACCAAAAAAGCTTGGCTTCAACCAAGTGATGAAACATGTTGCACTGGAGTCACATAGAAGACTGATGATGATAAATAAATAAACCTACAGCACCAGTCAAGTTGTAACTGCTATCTTGTCTTGCGGTACCTTATCCCCATGTTAATCTCTGACAGATCTTTGGAGGCCACAACAGAGAAAATCACATACAAGTTCAATGCATCCCAGCGCTCTTCAGTTAAAAGCTGCAGTAATGCTTTGTGGCTCACAGTTTTCACCGACTGTGCATAATGTTCCAAATGTCATGGTTTAATATACACTGTCACAAACTCACCTTTGAGCCAGCCAACATTGTGCTGAGCATTTTGGTGCCATTCCCAACACCAACCACTGAAACAAAGAAAGTTAAAGTGGAATAAATAAAGCCCTGCTAGCAACCCTTACAGGTTGAAATGCTAATTGCACTCAGCGTTAATAACTTAGAACATCCCCTGACACTACTATACACAATTCACAAAACTTGAAATGTTTAAATATTTCTTATATTAAAGATTTCTTAATATTTCTATTAAACATTATCTGCTTTTATAACGGTTACAAAAATCTTTATTTCCTTCTTCATGAAGTCATGACCTGGAACTTTTCCAGAGGTAGTGAATAAATATCCACGCATACTGAGCAGCAGTGACTGCTTTTCACAATCACAATGAAACACTGTTTCTTTCATTTTGAAGGCGACTGGAAGCAATGAAGCTTCGCTGCTAGTGCGCTGGAACAAATGTATACGAGGTGGCCTGAAAGATGTCAGCTCACACTGAAAAACCAAAGAGACTGATGCAGAATGTAGAGTTTTTAACAAGATATGGAATTCTAAGTATTTACCGGCTGAAGTCAGAGAAGCAGTCAAGACCAGATTTGTGATTTCCCACAAAAACAGTGAGCCACTCTCTGCCACACTAATAGGCCCTACGAATGGTACCCAGCCAGATCGAGGACAGTGAGGGAAATCTGGAGCGTCCGAGGCTCATTTGAGCTACAGCAGCTCATCTGTCGGATCAGATCACACGAGTCAGCCTTCGCGCCTCACGTGCATTTTTCGACCCATTTTTTCTGCTTCCAACACATCAACTTTGAGGACAAAATGTTCACTTGCTCCCTAACGTATCCCACTCACTATCAGATGCCATGGTGAAGAGAGAGATAATCAGTGTTATTCACTTCACCTGTGAGTGGTCATAATGTTATACCTGATCTGTGTGTGTATGCATGCATACTCAACATTTTAACAGTATGTCTATGACAGGGTGGTTCATTCTCACAGTACTGTCCTATAATTAACTGAACATGCGAAGGAGCCCAGCTAACATATCTATAACTTGAGCGTACTATTTACGGTAAGTCAAAGGCAATGAGAAATTAAATCTAAACTTGTGGATACTCTGACAGTTAAACACACCCTATGGTGATATTGACCCATATAGCCATAAATTACTGAATCAGACTGAAATGGAATAGACACGAAGAGTGCATCACGTCATTATTTACAAATATAAAAAGCTATATAAATATTAATTTTTAAATATGGGGAGGGTTGGCTGGAACTGATCCATCTCTCTCGCTCTCTCTCACACACACACACACACACAAATGACAACAGCTGCACGTGCAGCAGCACCTGGACGTGAAGGCTATCCGCTCCTAGCCGCTTACCGAGCACCCCGCTGGCAGAGCTGTCCAGCGTCCCTCCGTGTCCCATCTTCAGGCTCTGATTCTTCCTCTTCCGCGGGTTTGGGTTTTTGACTCCCGCTTCTGAAAAATAGAGCAGAACAAAACATTTTACTGTCAGCTCCGCACAAATCTTGGGCTCAGATCATGCTGCTGTTTGGTCCCATTACCCTTGAGTAAAGCTTCTTTGAGCACGTTTAACACGTCCGCGGACGTCGGCCCTCGTTTCTTATATATCGCAAACAATCCGTTCAAAGCCTGCAGTTCTGACAGAGAGCTGCTTATAGGGGTGACAACGTTACTGATGTTGCCAGCCATGCTCGTTACTTTTCTTTTCTTTGGCTGATGCCCCTCTTCTTCTTTTATCGTCAGCTGCGACTATGCGTCCCGTTCTTGGATTTACCGCCACCTGCTGGCTGGCAAAAGTTAGGTCTTACACGTTCATAAATGATACATTAAACGATATTACACATGACTTGTTGGGTTTTTTTTTACCTTCTGTTTGAATAAAATTATAGATAGTTTTGGGTAGTTCATTCTTACACAGCTGAGGCTCGCTAGAAATAAATAAATAAATAAAGACTTGTGTTTTCAAACTACGCTGACCAAAATGCTTTGCGCCGAAATACACTTCCTGGTTACTTTGTGCCCTGGTTTCCTTATTCTGTCAGCTGGTTAATACAACAACACAAACTGTCAGGGCGACAGTTTTGGTGGAGGTTTGTCTGTTTTTGTCTTAAGATGCCTTCATTTTAATCAGCGCTCACGGAAGCGTCTTCAAACACTTTCTTATTTTGCTCATCGGTTTAGGATTTGATTGTCCCGCGCGAGCCTTTGACTCGCGTGGAGATGGCTCCTCGCGTCACTTTCATTCAAATTTGGACTGTAAAGTTCAGGCCTGCCTATTACAAGCTATATATACCTTTATATCAGGGTGCTTCAAATCATTATATGCATTATATCAGCAAGGTTTTTCCATTTGCGTTTGATGCCTCCGCGTCTCACTGGTAACTACAGTAACTACAGTGCTTAAAGTAATTATCACTTCTTAAATGTACTATCGTCGAATAAAAATGTCTCCAGTGGCGTGTGGGTTTTAGGAATTAAATGGCATCCATCTCTGTTATTAATGCATTTTATCTTTGATACAAAGAAAATCAGCAGCAAATTTTGCCAGTCTTTGCTTTTTCCAGTTGGTCTGAGGACAGAAAGACAGCGAAGAAAGCTCCGTTCATCAGATGATCAGGATTCTGCAGAGCCCGAATGGAGGATTTCAGGCGGAGATTCCTGTGTCTGTGTGAGGAGGGAGGGATGGAGCCTCAGGAGAGTGTTGTGGCTTCGCTCCAGGAGAGCAGGTCTGCTCAGGGGTCCAAACTGGATCTGAGTGGACAGAGCCTTTCTGCAGATACCTGCTCGGTGCTGGCCAAGGCCTTGCAGAAGGATACAGTCTTTACTGAGGTGGCGCTCAGTGACTGCATGCTCAGCGAGGAAGGTGTGTAAGTCTCTATGCAACCTGGAGAATTATACAGTATGTGTAAGTGTGTGCTGCTCAGTTGTGTGCATTTCTGCTTTAAATGATGCAGCGAATTTACTGTGGCTTGAAAGAAAAATCCGCCTTAGTGAGACTGCTGTGGCATATCTGTTTAATGTAGTTGAATTAATCTGATGTTTTAATAATAAAAGTATCCAAAAATTTCATTTGAATACCCACCATGGGTTACCCCTTAGTCAAATGATCAGGTTAAGCTACATAGCACACAGGTGTGAATGCTGTCAGCAGAAATTCCTTTGGTTCAATTCCAGACCTGCATGCTCTGCCTGGATTAGAAGGATAAATGCTAAATGGTCATTTAAAAAAAAAAAACACAGCAAACAAAGGTTTCTCAAAAAGCAGAAAATGATAAATTTTTAGGGAGGCTTTTTTCAGTAGCTTATTAATCCCCATTTGTTGCTCTAGTAAGTATTTGTGGCAGCAGGGTGCTCAGTGTAGGATTAAGTCTGAAACAACTGCTGTGTGTGTGTCCATGGTAATGAGAAATCATGCTGCCTTGCAGAAGTGTTTTCTAATCAGAGGAAATGCGGCTTGATTTATATCGTGCCTTTAGTTGTTAGTTTAATTGTGTTGTGTCTGCTTCCATGTTTGTGTGTGACTCTCAGGTGCCAAAGTACTCCTCAGTGGACTGTTTGACAACACAACTATAAAAGTTCTGGATCTAAAGGTAGGACCTGCCAAATTCAACTATTCACACACTGACACAAATTTTATTTTATTGCACAAGACATATACCTTCAGGCTGAGTTTTGCAAATGTTCACAGGGGAATAACCTGAGATCATCAGGGGCTGAGGTGCTGGGGAAGTTGTTAGCACGGAACAAGACACTGCATAGGTGAGATTGATGCTTGTCATACCTGTCTGTGCACCCCATTATTGCTCTGCTGCCCACATTACCCTGATTAATCACTTCTTGATTGCTCGATCTGTGCTATGCCCTGCCCGGCATTCTTGTGAAAGTTCCTCTAACAGGAAAGCTTTCTTGGGGGGGGGAAACTAGTTTGATTAGTAAAAGGTACCTAAAAGCTGTAGTTCAAACTAAAGTGATTAAATTGACAATGGACACGTTGTTTGTAATTATCCCAAAATATAAAATAAAACATCCCCCTGTGCAGAGGAAAGCTACAGTGGCATGGAGAACCAAAGAGTAACACTAGAACTACTGGAACTCATTTTGACCACCATACATTATTTGCTTAAATTTATTATAAATCAGTATCATATATATAAATATGATTCCTAATCAATAAAAACATCACAGAATACATGGATCTGTAGTGTTACCAATCAACTAAAGATGGCTGTGGCAAGGAAGATCAGTAGCGGGAACATGTGTCTGTGTAGATTCTCAGTCATCCAGGTCATAGTATTCTCAACAGCTCAAAAAAAGTGGACTTCTTTCAATTTTTTTGAAGCCGGTTCACCACTCATCCAAGAGGCTTTTTCAGACTTCTTCACCAAAAGGTGGAGAATCTCAGGTATTTAAACCCTAGTGGGAGTTTCACGCTATCCCACATTCCCGGTCCAAAACGTCAACGCTGGCATCCTCAAAGAGTGTCCTTCATCCTTTAGGTGCAGAAGTATGCTGTGTCTTTATGGAGTGGCTGTTTAGTTTCTCCAATGTAGAGATCCGAGCACTCCTCGCTGCACTGCACTGCACAGCATACACTACATTGCTTAGCTTGAGTTTGGGAGTTTTGTCCTTGAGACCAGTTTTTTTGTCTTAGAGTGCGGCTAGGATGTCATGCTTGGAGAAAATTGTCCTGCATTTCTCTTAGAAACCTGCTACGTGAGACATAATGTTAGTTGGTGTTTGACTTTCTTTCCTGTGCATCTTCATTGATTTGGTGATGGCCCAGTGGGGATAACCACATCTTTGAGGATGCCACTGTTCACATTTTGGACTGAGAACAAAGATGGTTTGAAAGAGGCGTAAAAGAGGCCGTCTATGTCCACTGTGAATGAGGGTCATTGAACAGAGGTGGTGTCTTATGACACCAGCTGTCAGTGTCCTACTAGCCTAGAGATCCCCTCCAGGTGCCTCAAGCCCTACTCACACCTTACTTCAGGTGACCTATTGAGGTCACCTAAAGTGATAAGGTCTCACAGGTCTCACAGTGGTTTCACAGGAAAACCTTTGTGGTGATGACCCACAAAGCTCCAGAGACTACTATGGCCTGGGTGACTGAGAACCTACAGTGACAATGGGTCACCAACCACTTCCAAAGGGGACACCCCACACTAGGGTTTAAAATAAGTCCAGTCACCTTTTATCAAGTTTTTGAGAATACCAGGAACAACACTTTGCCCATCAACAGCAAGTGGCAGCTATCAGGGATCAAAAAGCATCCAATTTCACCAAATGACACTGTATATGCATATGGTCAATATGGTTGCTATGACCACGGCCATCATTAGTTGACTGGTAACATTACAGATCCATATATTCTTTGATCTTTTATTGATTACAAATTATATTTATACATATCTTTTTTTTCTTATTATAAATTTAAGCAAATAATGTGTTGTGATCACAATGACCACCTATGAGAGTTCTAGGTAGAAACAGTCATAACTCTCTTGTGTCTTGTAATTTTAATAAAATGACAATTAGAATACAATATGCACATAATTAAAAAAAAGGCAGGGTCCTACAGTTACATGAGGTTTATAGCAACAAAGGTATTATACTGCAAAAAGGTCAAAATAACCACCTTGGGAGTTCTAAACTGCAGCGAAGATGCTTTGCAAAATCAAAAAACACAAGTGTAAGTAACTGTGTGGTTGTCACCACAGTGACCTTCCAGAAACTAGAGTGTGAGACTGTTACACCAACCTTGCTGAGGAGTTGTTAACAATAACAGCGGTAGTCAGTATTTATGACACAATATATCCTTAATTTTAGTTTACAAATTCAGATTTAAAACATGAAATAAAGGCAGATTTCATTCCTTTCACTCCTGAAATTCAGATAAATTATCTCTGATTTGAGGTCCAAAGAGATGTCATTGCAGGTGAAGGAGGCCTGATTTTTGAAAGCAGAATAACTCCACAGTACTAAAGAGTGTCACAAATTAACCAGCAAGATTTGGTTTTTGCAGGCTGGTGTTGGAGTGGAATGCGTTGGGAGTGTGGGATGAAGCCTTCTCCCTCTTCTGCAGCGGTTTAGCTTCCAACTGTGTGCTGACACAGCTGGACCTGCGCAACAATCAAATCAACCACCACGGAGCATCTGAGCTCGCTCTGGCACTCAAATGCAACAGCGCACTGGAAGTTCTAGGTGGCACAAAATGAAATTAATTATGACCAGTCACTTTGAAAGATTATTGTCTAATGGTTTAAAAATATGCATTATTTCCTTTGGCATAGAATGGCTTTTATAAGAGCACTTTTTGGACAGGCTCTGTTGTATGGCAGCATGTACTCTTCGTATGTTTAAGCTGTAGAAACTGCTTCAGCAAGCCGCTGACTGGTGATCAGTACTAGCTCATCTTTCTTTTCACAGATATGAGGTGGAACAATATTGGCCTGCTGGGAGGCAGAGCCATGCTTGAGGCACTTCAAAAAAACAAGAGCATAGTGCAGCTGGAGATGGCTGGTAACAACATACCCAGTGATACACTCAAAGCTCTTGGTATGTCTTATATAGGCTGTGCAATCAAAGTCTTATCAGGGGTTGTAACTCCAGCAATATGGCTTTCATTTGAATAATATATTTTTGTGTTGTTATAACATGGGACCCATCTTTCTCCCTCTTCATGGAGCTGTTCTTTAACCCTTTCAGAGCAAACCACAGGGCACAACTCAGACAGGAAGTCCACCCTGAGAGAGAGCCGCAGCCGGACCAAAGTCCTCAGCAAGGAGATTCAAACGCTGAAAGAGGAGAAGGGCCGGCAGGTAACCCTCGCATGAAGTAATCTTGATAATCTTGCAGATGGACAGCTGCAGACGCCACAGCTCTGCCAAACAGCTTTTTATTTTTTCTGGTGTCTCGAAAGCAGGGAATTTAATTTGATTATGGATGAATGAAAATACAGTCACAGTCATGGGAGTGAACTTTATTTAAGTTTCTCACCGTGCAGTTTATGGACTTTATGCCAGGAGCATTACTGCAACAAAAACAGGCCAAAAATGTACAAAGTTTTTTCATACAATTTAAGGTGTAATCAAAGATTTATGTCAGTCACATAAATGGTGAGAGAATCTTTTCAGATCAGTTAATTTTTTTTAGTTTTATATAGCACAAAGTCACAAAAATGGTCACCTTTATATGGTAATGTAAAGACCCTACATTAGTTCTGGTGGATAGTTTGTGAGTGGTCATTTCCCCCCCCTTTTGTTTCAGTTTCTAAGCCTGATGGAAACCATAGACAGGCAGAGGGAGGAGATGGGACACTCCAGCAGGTGAGAGGTGATGTTACTCTGTGTGGCCATTGGCTATAACCCTGGAAGGTGATGTGTTTGGAGACATCTTCATCCTCTTCAGAAATGATTTTGTGACCTTTTCTGTCTCATTAGGTCAACCTCCATTCAGATTGGTCAACTTCAGGAAGCTCTGAATGAAAGAAAGTCAGCTGTCAACTCTCTCACAGCCAAGTAACCATTTCATTTTCCTAAATTCCATGTTCAGAAAACAGTTGGGTGAAAATACTGTACTGTATATTCCATGGAAAAATGTGAGGGGAAACAAACATTGGGAGTCACAGGAATTTTAAGTCCTCAAAGGGAAGTTGCTCAAATGTGTGAGAATTGCACAATTATACAAGAACACAAAAAAAGAAAAGACGATCTCGGGGAGAATTCTAAACACTAAAGTGGTGCTTTAGCCAATCAGCAGGGAAATAGGAAACATATTAGCCAATCAAGTTGTGCTGACACATGCACACAGTAGGTTCAACATAATATTGTTAAGCTGTACCTATGCCCAGATGGTCTATAACCCGTGAGTGGGGGGGGGGTTAAACCTTATTTTGCTATAAAGGTCACCTTACTTTGTGTTTTGTTTTGTTTTTTTTTTAAAGATTTTGGCTATTCAGTGGTCAGTGGGTTTAATGTCCCATTGATCACTGAAATAATTCATTTCTTCCCATCACATAGGGACTTAAAAATAACTGCCCGGATTCAATCTATGATGGCTACAGAGTTGCTAGAAGGACTTCACTAAGTTGCATAGGGTTTGCTGTGAAACTTGGTGATGGGAAAGCTTTGTCTTGGGAAAGCTCTGTTGCCTTAAGGTAGGACGGCTTAACTGAGCCAGCCATGAATACTGCATCAGAGAGTGCCTGGAGTTAATCGAAGGCCCTCTGTCTGTCAAACTTGGAAGAGAAGTGAATTTTACAGCAGCGTGATGCTCCTATGCTTTGAAAAGTTAAAAATCCACCAGAAATGGCAAGAAAAGAAGAAATGGATGGTTATGACCTATAGTCAAAGCCCAGATCTGATGCCCTTTCAAATGTTGTGGATACATTTGAAACAGGCAGTACATGCAAAAATCCCCCCCCCCGACATCTTGCAACTGAAGAATTTTTGCATGGAGCTATGGCCCAAAAAAAAAAAAGAATGGAAAATCAGCAATCTGTGGACAGTTATGCAAAATGTATGCAAGTTATTTCTGCCAAAGGGGGGATTTCAACTGTTCTTAATTTTTTTCCCAACAGCTCTTTAGTTTATTTTTAAATGTTTGCTGTGACTCACCTTCTTCAAACTTTATAAGAATGAAAAAGTACAAGAATTTGTGTAAAAGAAGGACACTGTAAACAGTTTACAGCCATCACTGACGGACACTAAAGTAGAAAACATAAAAAAGAGAGATTTACTTATTGTGTGCTCTTTAGTGATGTTCATGAGTGTCAAATTTTATTTATTAATGACTCATAGCCATTTAGAAGAAGCTCTTGCCCTAATTAGGCTCTCCGCCATTCACAGGTGATTGATGATGATTATGGTTTCAGTATCAATATATTTTCCCTAGTCACTGAATATTGAGCTCACAGTGAGCTTGGATGGTTGAAACCAGCTCGTGGATCACTGTAGTCTGTCCATCCTGCTTTCCTTTTTTTTTTTTATAGGCCTGTCATGTCTGTACCAAACATATTTATTTTTACAAAAACAGCTCTATAAGTTTCCTATAGGCTATTCTTGTTAATGTTTATATTTTTATTTATTTATTTAGTTATTCATGCCAGAGCTGACAGGCATTAAGGAAGGGGATAGGAAAGAGTGGAAAGAAAAAATAAATAAATAAATAAATAAATAAAAGGTGGGGGGAGTGAGACAAAGGGGAGAAAAGGGAAAAATATAATCCATAAAAGTAGATATACATACATATCTATATATACACACACACACACACACACCGCAAACAGCAAGATTGTGTGCAATGTGTGTGTGTCTCTGTTATGGAATGTACTCAATAATGAGGGCACGAAACTGCACCCATGCCCCCCGCGATCCAGAGGCGAATAGGAAAGGACCCAGGAGACCCGGGCCATCCACAGCCCACCAGGAGCTCAGAAGATCCGAGGCCCCACGTCCCGATGGCAACCGCACCTCACCCCAGAGGAAGAAGGGGGGGGGAGACCCCAGACAGAGCACCCACGCCCAAAGGGCATGAGTCCAGAGAGCCAGAGGCAATGAGCAGCCCACCCCCCCTGCAGGTCGGCATCCCCAGCACAAGCCGAGCATGCAGCCCCGAGGCCCCAAGCGCCCGAGAACAGCCCAACACCCGGCAGACCCCCCCAGCGCCAAGGCGGCCCAAGCCACCCCCAGGCCACAGCCGCCAAGGGAGCGGGTCAAAAACCACGCCAAGACATCCGGCCACGCATCCCGGGACCCATGGGCGCCCACACCCCAGGGGCAGCAGCGATGGCCAGCGGGGAGCAGCGCGGAGTTGCAGGGAGGGGCAACCCCAGCCCCTCCACAATCGCGTCCCACAGGTGCCAAGGCTCAGCAAGCCACAGACCCAGGCCCAACTGTCCATTCACATACACACACGCATGCACACAAGCGCACCAGCCACACACATTCACACACACACATGCACACCCTATGTGGATACCCAGCGTGGGAGAGCAGGCACCAGCACAGTGCCAGCAGCAACCCAGGGAAGCAACCAGCCCAGTCCCGAACAACTAGCCATCCTGCTTTCCTGATAGCAATATCACTGTGAGGGAATGTCTTCAGAGGATTAACTGATTAAAATTTGGTAGTCAGAGATTGAAGAGCAAGTTATTGTGATCTCTGAAACATGTTTTTGAAACATATCTCCAGCAGCAACTCCCATCACATAATGCATTGCTGTGCAGGTTGCAGATGACAGAAGCTGCCCTGGTCCTCTCTGAGCAGAAAAACCACAACATGGGAGAACTGCTGTCACGACTGAAAGCTGAGAAAGAAGAACAGAGAGAACGACAGAGCAAGGAGAGGAAGAAAGAGAAAGAGGTACAGAGTGGCGATTGCTCATCTCACATCACCTTTTAATGGTAGGCACAAATTTCAAACTGACAAATACTAAGAGCAAGCTAAATAATATACAAGCTAAAATACACAACCAGCGATTGAAGCCCACATGCCATGTAACATACGAGGGAGTGTGATCTGTGGTGCAGCAGACAAATGGAGTGACTAAAATGGAGTGATACTGCTGCTGAAAACCCAACAGTGTTATTAGTTTCCATTTTTTTTCCAGTAATTCAGTGACTATGGTGACAAATTTTTAAGGAAGAATGGATCAAGTCCTGGATTAAAAGTAGCTGGATGAACACATCATATGGAGACAAGTCTGCCTCGAGGTGAGAGCCCTGACTTATGATGTCAGGAGAACAGCTTGCTGTCAGCGTGACTAAGGAGCTCACTGTGGGCTATAGGAGACTGCAGGGAAGAGGGCACGCTCTCATCTTTGTTGAGGGAGTAGAGGTGGAGAGAGTCAGCTGCTTCAGATTCTTGTGGATAAACATCAGTGAGGATCTTAGCTGGCCACATCACATAAGTGTGATCACGAAAGCACCAAAACAGTTATTGTTTCCTAAGGCAACTGAGGAAATCTGCCATGGACTCCAGAATACTCCATCCTCTATCATTGCACCATGAGGAGAAACAATTTCTAAAAATTTATATATTTCTGTCACAAAAGAATGCATCTCATCTCTTTCCATTCTGCAGGACGGTGTGCTAAGAGAGGGAAAATTCCTCAGAGACATCCAAAACCTGACAGAGACCAACAGTCAACTCAGGAATAAAGTACGAGCCCTGTCTGTTTACTTTTATAATCTCTGCTTTGCTATTCGCATTATGAGATGATGTTCTGTGTGTTAGGTGGAGGAGATGGAGCACAGGTGTAAGTCTCAGCAGCAGCAGATATTTGAACTGAAGCAGGAGCTGACCAACAGCACAGCTGAACTCAAGCTGCGGCTAGCACAGGCAGAAGGTAACACATGTTCTTAACTGTAAATATGTTATGAAAATGGCCTTTTGTCATGTGAGCGCCAGCAGAGATTTCCTGTGTGTCTGACAGAGCGTTTGGAATCAGAGAAGCGACGGTCCAAGCAAGCCTTGGATGACATGGACAGTCTCCGCCAGAAAGAGGTGCTGTTTTTGTTGCATAGTTGTAGAACCACATAACCTCATGTACAATATGCCGTTTTAACACTTGGAATAAATAGAAGAGTTATAACATGTTAATAATTAGAGTGATTTAAAGGTGCTGGTGGGCTAGTTTTTATCTTTGGATTGGTTATTACTTATTTTTATATACTATTCAATGAAACCCAGTATTTTAATAGAGGGTATTTTTAACGGCATGAAAGTTTATGTTCCTGTGAAGGTGGAGCATATAAATCGACATCTAGAAGAAAGTGAGAGGGCCCTGCAGGATCGCATTTTCAAACTGGAGGCACAGCGGATACAACTGGAAGAGGTCAGATCTCACACTATCCCAACGGCTTACTGGTGCTGCAACACAACATACAAGTGACGCTGTAGTATTTATATGTTTACATAAGTCAGACTGATCCATAGCATGTGTTACAGTACCCAAATCTATGACTCAAGGGGACTCAGCATACTGTATACAGTGTGGGAAATAATTATTGATCCTCTGCAGAATTTGTTTGCTTACTTTCAAAGAAATGAACAGTCCCTAATTTTTATGGTACTTTCATTTTAATTGAGAGACAGAATATCAACCAAAAATACAGAAAAGCACATAACATAAAGTTATAAATGCATGTCATTGAGTGAAAAAAGTATTTGATCCCCCACAACCCAGCCAGAATTCTGGCTCCCACAGATTGGCTGTGTGCCCATGCGGGACTCAGATTACAATCAGTCAATCAGATACTCCTGATCTCAACTCATGTGTATAAAGCACACCTGTCCACAGAATCAGTTTCTTCTACCTCTCCAACCACAATGGGCAAGACCAAAGAACCATCAAAGGACGTCAGGGACGAGATCATAGACCCGCACAAGGCTAAAAAGGGCTACAAGACCATCAGCAAGAAGCTTAGTGAGAAAGTGACAGCTATTGGTGAGATTATTTGGAATTGGAAGTAATGTAAAATGACCAGCAATTACCCTCGATCTGGAGCTCCATGCAAGATATTCCCTCATGGGGTGAGGATGATCATGAGAAAGGCGGTGAATCAACCCAAAACTATGTGGGAGGGGCTTGTTAATGATCAAAAGGCAGTTGGGGCCACAGTCACCAAGAACTCTGGTTGGTAACACACTACGCCGTAATTGATTGAAATCTTGCAGCACCTGCAAAGTCCCCCGGTCAAAAAGGCACATCTGCAGGCCCATCTTAAGTTTGCCAGTTGTCACATCCCACGGTCTAGGGGAAAACGGGGCATAACATGTGTCACCAGGCAGACTGCAGGCTGGATCTGGACCCAGATGCCATAAAGTGCAGACCCAGACTTATTACTAGATTTTGACGGACTGTTTCTATTTTACTCTGTGCAACTTTTTAATATTTACAATAGGGTTATTGTAATCTGCACACCCTTTCCCTTTGTCTTTATGGTAGTCAACGTATGTACGGGAAAAACACAGATCAATCACATGCTTTATAACTCAGCCTATTTGACGCTACTCAGCTAATCAAATCCTTTACTCAGAGCATGTGTGAAAACAGAGAAAATCTTGGAGGAGAACCTCTTTTCCCTCTGCCAGAACACTGAAGATAATTTGTAAATGGTTCTTCCAACAAGAGAGCTGAGAGCTGTCAATGGCTTCATTCCTAGACTCCAAATTTGCACATTGTGTATGTGCAGGTGGTGACAATGTGCTAGGTGAGGTGAATGAAGAAGGCAGAGTGTGTGGTAGCTGTTAAGGTTTCCCTCGTGGGCTCTTTGCACCTGACTACACTGTCGTGTTTACTGCAGCAATAAGTGTACGAAAACTAGCATTGTATGTGGTGTTATCTGAACATAGAAGATACTGAAAGCTAATAATGTCCAGTTCTGTAGTTCTTTAATGTTTTGATGTAATGTGGGATTTCTACAGTCAATGATAACTGCAGTTAGCTCGCCTGATATGAAAGAAAAATATGCAGTTATTTTGGGGGAAATAATCCTGTCACCCTGAATTTCAGCCACAGTAATGACCACATAGTCAGCATTGATGAAACACTCAAGAAGATTTTAATTTGATTTGGCTCATAAATTTGACAATTAAGAGGAGCTTATGGAATAGTCATAGTCCGCTTGCGGAAATAATGCTGCTGATTAAATTTTTATAATGAAGTAGATCTGTAACGTGTGAAACTGAATGTGTGAATGAATGTTTTTATTCCTATGCATGATTTCTCACATGTATTTTTACAGTCTGGCTGTAATTTACCACCTCGTCATCTATGTCATAAATTTTAAGCATCACTCAGTATCACTCTGAGTGAGACAGGCTTTTTCTAATTTTAGAGATATTGTAAAAATGCAAGAAAGCAGTCCTACATATTTGTTTAATATGTGCACTGAAGGACATATCCTGGTCAAAAATGACTCCAAGATTCCTCACAGTGTTACTGGAGGCCAAGGTATACTACCCAGAGTAAGTAGCAAGTTAGACACCATGTTTCTAAGATTTGTGGGGCCAAGTACAAGAACTTCAGTTTTATCTGAACTTAGAAGCAGGAAATTAGAGGTCATCCAGGCCTTTATGTCTTTAAGACATTCCTGCAGTTTAACTAACTGGTGTGTGTGTCATCTGGCTTCATGGATAGATAAAGCTGAGTATCAACTGTATAGCAATTAAACTGTATATATAACTTTCTAATACTGTCTAAGAGAAGCATGTATAATGTAAATAGATCTTGTCCTCGCACAGAACCCTGTGGAACTCCTCAATTAACCTTAGTGTGTGAAGAACACTCCCCATTTATATGACCAAATTGGAGTCTAATCAGATAGATATAATTCAAACCACTGCAGCACTCTACCTTTAATACAGTGTGTTCTAATCTTTTTAGTAAAATAATATGGTGAGAGGTATCAAACGCTGCACTGAGGTCTAACAGGACAAGCACAGGGATGAGTCTGCTGTCAGAGGCCAAAGGGATATCTAGTGCTGTTTCTGTACTATGATGCACTACAAATCTAAGTCTTCCTCTGCAGATGGTCAGTTAGCTGTTTTACAACTAGTCTTTAAATAATTTTTGAGATAAAAGGAAAGTTTTGAGAGTGGCCTATAATAAGATAAGACAGCTGAGTCAAGTGATGGCTTTTTAGGTAAAGTTTTAATTACTACTACCTGTGGTATATAGCCTGTTAATAAAGATAAATGTATCATATTTAAGATTGAAGCATCAATTAATGGTAGGGCTTCTTTGAACAGGCTTGTAGGAATGGGCGTCTAATCGAAATGTTGATGATTTAGAGGGACTTAGTTTGGAAAGACTGGAATGAAAGTCTAAGTAAATATCAGCAGTCATTAAAGTTGCTGTACTTGATATGTCTGTTGGATGATTGAATAATTTTTTTTACCTAATGGTTAAAATTTTATTTGTAGATATATTTATGAAGTCATTTCTAGTTAAGGTTACAGGAATACTTGACTCAACAGAGCTCTGACTCTTTGTTAGCCTGGCTACAGTGCTGAAAAGAAACCTGAGGTTGTTCTTGTTTTCCTCTGTTCATGTGAGGATCTGAAATTGCCTCTTAGTTTGATCTTTTATAATGTGAATGGAAGCACTATAAATAAAACTAAAGGTAATTAGTTGAGTGGTTCTTGTCATAATATAGATTAGTATATTAGTAGCAGAATAGTAACTTATCCAAGGGTGTGCAAGCTGTTGCACACAATTATACCTGAATATATTTTCATTTATTCAGTACATCTAAGTTTCAGTGACAAAAACTCAGTGAGGCTGTATTTATTTAAGCATGGAAGGATTAACTTTCCCTAACTATATATTCCAGACAGTTATTCAAATCCACAAGCAAACATCCCTTTACAATCAGGGAATTTCCCACTTATCAGACCAAACTGAAGGTGAATGTAGAGAGCACAGGACATTTTGGTGCTGGAGAGCAGAAATATAAAACCGTGGAGGACAGCTGCTGGACACAGACAAAAAGGCTGCATCCAAAACAATTTCCCTGTAATCTGGGATCATATCTACAGAATAAAATACAATGAAATGGAATTTTCCTTCATCCTAAATGTAGATTGGGAGTAAGCAAATCAGTCTGTTTCTAATGCATGATAATGTATTGTCTCATCTTCTGTAGGAATTGAGTAAAGCTAAAGCAGCGTTTGTGACAGAAAGGGCGCAAGCAGAGGAGGAGCTGGGAAGAGTGCGAGCTCAAGTCCGTTTGGAGGAGGTGGGTTAAAAGCATCTTTTATCAGTTATTGTGGCACATCCCACATTTTCAGGGTCATTGGGTGGGTGGGCAACAAAGATCTCAAAAGCTCATGGCCATACTTTTTTTTTTTTGTTCACCACATAATGTTACTGTCCATCAGCTATGAAGAGGCCAAGTCATTTACTCAGTGCTTTGACTCCACACAACAAGAAAAGGAAGCAGAACGTGCCTGCACCCCACTCAGCTCAGCGTGCTATCTGTCATCCATTCAATCCATTCACTGCTACATTGTTTGACTGTGTGGGTGGAGTTCGACTCTGCAGTCCCTTTTCTATGTCACTGTGCACTGACCTTGTACTGGTTTAGTTTATTTAGCTTGAAAGAACAGACACAGGAAGAAGTGACATTGTCTTTGGATCCTAACAACTTGTTTATAAATTAATGACAACTGATGGCCTTTATTGTTCTTAAAAATGACCTTAGTCCTTAAATCCATTTTTCAGGGGTCCTAAAAATGCTATGAGCAAGGCAAAAAACATATTTTTATTTAGCTTTGATCTCACGAGAAAGACCCTTCCACAACATTTGCTTCCCTGTTGATTTCTCTGAGCAGCAGGAGCACGTGTCATCCTTGGAGGAGAAGCTGCGCTCGGTGCGTTCGTCCCTGCAGGAGGTCCAGCTCCACTGTTCCCAGCAGAAACAGACCATCTCTGAGCTGCAGGCCAAGAACAGCCAGCAGAGCATCGAGATGGATGGACTGCGACGCAGGATAGAGGAGCTCCAGCAGGTAAGGGTGCACCACCTGTCTGTTGTAAATTCAAAGCTCACAATATTTACACACCATTATTGTAAATTCACCTCCCGTGTTTACAGGACCGAATCAGCTGAGTTTAGGCCCAGCAGACAGCTATCAGCTACAGCTGCCTGTTTCAGTGTATCTATCCCTGAAAGCAGCCACACCCCTACCTTTGAGACTTACCAGCAGAGGTGGCAAATGTACAGCCATTCGTGTTAAAAAAAGTAAGAAAGTAAAAAGTAGCTCTGTGAAGGATGTTTCTACCAGATATTTTTGGGCAAAGCTAAATGAACCTTGTGCTATTTTAACATAATAATAATTTTTTGGACTTTACCTCCACATCTAAACACAACCCCTAAGATTGGTTGTAGTGGCTCAGTGTGGGGAAAAGAATCGCTACTCACAATAATTCCTATTGAACTCCTGGAGATTTTCTTTGTGTGCAAACTGTGATCAGCTGACCTGTGCTGCTCTGGCTTACTGCTCTTTCTGTACTTTTACACAACTGAGCTATCTTGTCTGATTTCCATTCCCTACACTGACAGTATACCATTTGTACTGTCTTCATACTAGACTATAGACAGTTTGTATAAAGGTTGAATTCAGTGAATGAATCTCAGCTTCATCAGCTTAAATTCTCCTTTGCTACACTTAGTGTAACCTGAGGCCACAAATACCACAGCTGCTCTGCACCAGTCCAACACAGAGCTTTACTGACCTGCCACGTAAAAAATGTCACTCCCTTAATGCTCGCTCGCTCCTCTTCTGTAGCATTACCTAGATGCTGAAGTACCATGACTGCAACTTATGAACATCTGCACCAAAAATGCTGTTCCAGATCATTCCAGCCCACTTTAACCCCTGAGTATACTGCTATAAATGATGCATAAATTATGTTTTTGCCCCAGTGATGATGTCTTCCATTTAGGTTCAGCTTGTTTTGATGTCTGAAACAACCCTAGGTGTTCCACAGGTAGAAGCTATTTACAGATAGTGGATAGTTTTTGCAACAGGTGTGTTAATGCAGTAAAGCGTTTTAAAATGGGAATCTATAGGGAGTGACTCATTTTTGGAGCAAGGCTCAAGTGGCCATTATAGGAATAGCAGTTGTAATGCTTCTGCGCTGGCTTCATTTTTCAGTCCCAGAGGTTAGGCCTCGGTCTCCTCCTGCAAACAAGTTCCCCTGTTCACTGCCAACCTGGCTAGCCCAGCCCTGTCTGCGAGGAGTGTCTGCTGTGTTTCCTCTCACAGGGTAAAGACATTCATCTTAGGTCAGAGTTTTTCACACAGAGCAATTGACATGAGGCAAAGATCCTGCATGAGGTCAAGGCTTTGGTGTGCTCCAGTGCTGTAAAGGAAACGGGAAGTTACTTATTGTAGTTTGGCTGCAGATTTGGCCCTCTTACAGTCAGCAGTTGGAGTTACAGTAGTGGCAGTGACACACAGTTCATGGAGGATGTTTAAGGTACTTGTAAAGGCTACAGTGTGCCTAAAAAAATCATATAGCTTCCCTGAGTCAGCACTACATCAGATCAGTCTGACTTTAGGCTCTCCATTTTTCTACTTCAGATTTTACTAAATGAGTGTTTTAGAAGTAGTTTTAATCATTTAAATAAACTGTAAAATTCTCTGCCCACTTCCAGAACCATAAACACATTTCTCCTTGAAGTCATCCAAATGATATCCACAGAGTTAAAATGATGTTAACAATACAGAACGTGTATCAACAAGAAGACAGGACCAGGCTTCTCAGGCACAGAAAGCACGGTTACCATTGTGTTCGCTCCAGTCAGCCAAACATCTATGCGTGATGATTGATGTAGCACATCAAAGGCGACGTGAGAAATGAGCAGCATAATTGGCGACATCCTGTTAGTCCAGCCAGAGGAGAGGGATCCCGCGGCAGGAGCCTCCTAAACGTAACCATGCTGCACAGTTCTGTTTGTATCATTGTTTAGCTCACAACAGTCAATGTACAAGTGGCTGCAATGTACTGTAGATAGCAGCCAGAGCTAAATGCAGTGCATTATTAAATATATTTTTTTAACTAATGTTATTTATATTAATTCACCAGTCAGTTTCAGACACACGTCATTGTTCTGTAAAGTAGTTGTCTGTGCCCAACCAAATGTCTGCATGGGTTTATCTTGACCCCCGGTGACACTGTGAGGATGCTTGGAGTTATTTTTGACCAGGATATATCCTTTAGCTCACAATTTAAACAAATAGCGAGGCTTTCTTTCATCTGCACAATTTTGCCAAAATCAGGGAACCCCCTGACTCGGAATGGTGCTGAAAAATCAGCCTATACATTTGTTGCTTCTAGACTGGACTGATTCCTTATCCTTGTCCTTAAAGCCCCCTTCAGTTGAACCTAAATGCACACATTAGTGACCAAGATATATCTGTTGTTCTAAACTGGTGCTAAAAAGAAAAATAGCACATCATTTACTCATTTGGTGGACATTTGTACCTGAATTTGTGCCTAAAATTGTATCAGTAAAGTGGCCTTGTTCATCTGAAATGCCACTGTAAGTGATAAATGAAAGGTGCTTGTTAGTAGCATGTGCTATGCTCTTGCAGGAACTGTCCTGTAAAGACCAGGAGAAGGTGGCCGAGGTGAGCCGTGTGAGGGTGGAGCTGCAGGAGCAGATTGGACATCTACAGGCAGAGAGGACGGCTCAGGGAGGACTCAAAGAAAAGATCAGTGCTCTGGAAAGAGAACTTAAAGGTTCACCCTCACTATTTCTTTCTTTTTTTTTAATCTACTTACTTTTACACTTTACATTAATAAATTGTATTTTGTGTCTTTGTGTCATTTATTGTAGTGAGTATAAATTTGTCTAATCTTTTGTACCAGGAGTTTGATATGATCTTAAATGTGCCTGACAGCTGAAATAGTTTCTGTGCTGCTGTCTTTGATGCTGTTCTCCCTCCGGCTTGCTGTCTTGCAGTACTAAACAGTAACCACAGAGAGGCTCTTCTTGACAAAGAGAGTGAGATGTCTTCCATGTTGGAGAAGCTGCGGCTGAAGGAGGCGGAGATCCAGAGGATGAGGGAGGACGAGGCCAACAGAGCCAGCTATTTACAGAGTGCCGTCCTCTCATACATTCACGGCTCACCACTGGGACACTACAGCAACCCCAAGAAATGAGCCAACAATAACTTCTGAGCTCTCTCAGGTTTCCTGCACTGGTCAGGGCAGTCTGCTGGGCAATGTATGATATATTTCACTGGAGTTGACGGATATTCTGAAGTGGGAAGACAATATTATAGAGCAATCAGCACTCAGCAATATGACCATACCTATTAAAATGTCAGAAAATGACAAATCTCATCAGGATCTGTTTAGTTTAATCTGTGTCCTGGTTTGCTACTTTTGTTTTTCATTGCTGCACAAATAAATACACACCACACTTCTTTAGTTCCATTAAGAGGTATTTATCTTTACAAGTAAATGAATCCACTTGTTAAGTGATGATGTAACCATCCTGCTTCTGTATCTGCTGCTCTTGACATGTTAACATGCTGCAGTGCTTTGTCTTGTTTATTGAATAAGCACAAGCTCCCCCCAAACTATCCTGCTGTCATTCTAGATCTGCTCAACTTTATATTAGCACTATTCATGTGTAGCACATCTTTAAGCTAAGTTTTTATAAACTCATGGTGTACAATTCATCTCTTGTTTTTTTCTGCATTAGAGAAAAATCACTCCCAGAGACTGCAAGATTTCAGCCAGGATCAGGACTTTGGCATCTCAGACAGTTGCTGAACTTTTGTCTGTTTTCAGTGTCTTCTTCCTACCATACAATGACATTTGTGTCTACCCATTGAGATGTATATTTACTAAGTACAATTAAACTCTTAACCTGCATTTTCCCTGTCCTAATGTAAACACATTAGGACAGGGAAAGTGTGTGAGTATCAGGTGACTCATAGCGCTGTAGCTAGCCAAGATGTAGCTGTCATCATACGTCAACTAGTCCAACTTCACTGACTAAATGTTGCTGCCATTTAGTTTCAGCCTTTTCCATCGGTGAAGGTCAAAAAGGATGCCACTGCTGAAGGAATCCTGTGATCACCTCATCTTGATGTTTCAGAAGTTTCCATTCTTATGTCCTTAGCTCATGCAGTACATACAATAAACCGTGGTTAGCATTTAGCGTCATATCTGCCTTATTCTGTTGAACCTGGTCTGCTTCTTTTCTCCTCCGGTTTAAATAAATATAAATGTTAACATACAAAATAAGATTCGGTTCAAATATGCCTTAATGTTGTCTATTACATTAGATGGCTGATGCAGAGCAGGAAACTATTGAAATATTACCTGCTGTTTTTACAGAAGATATTTGTAATTAAAGTCCAAATTAAACTGTGTTTGTAACACTGTATTATTTCAGATATGCTATTAGTGACAGTATTTCTGTTTTGTGTCAATAAATTGTGGTTCTGTGGTTGATCTGGATTATTCTCACAGATAGTAGTGATAGTGATGGTGTGGCATGTTGTTGGGGTGGGGATGTATGAGGTCACTAGTATTGAAACTGCAGCCAAAGATCCTCAGCTGTCAAGATGATTCATGCACGGTTAAAGCTTATGAAGCTTTAACATAAACACAAGGCTACTGTGCTGCTGATATTCACATTCACTGGAATGCGATCTTTTGATATTTATATTTAGTAGCTTGAACGTTGATAGACTCGCAAAAACTGAATGACTCTTTTTTTCTTCCCAAGCAGTTAAAGTCTTATCACTTTGAGGAAACCTGTACTAGACAAATTATATCTAATGTGAAAAGTCATAAATGTTTCCACAATCTGACAAGTAAGAAATTTGCTAGTCTACATTTTTAAACATTTACAATCTTAGTGGGCACATTCTTGATGAGAATTTTTTTTTCAGTGACGTCAAGTTAAACATCTATGATCCATTTTATGAAGCTTAGCTCAGGATTGTACTGTAGGGAATGAGACATTCGTATGTTGCATAATAAATATAATAAAACAAGTCAGTTGTGCCTTTTTGCTCATTCATTGATGTGCTTGAAACATCAGGGAGACATCCCATAAAAGTTAGCCGTTAGCGATGGTGGGGAGGAAGAACTCCCTTTTAATAGAAGGAGCAGTTTACCGGCTGTGACCAGTTTTTTTTTCGGGGGTGGGGGGGAGCATATCTTTCAAACACAGAACCAATTAACATGAGGCAAGGAAGTCAATTAGGAATTATAATTATAATACTAAAATAGAATAAAAATAAAATTAAGAGTTGTATACTAATGCATTCAGTTTTAGACACTTTAGTGCAGTGATCAAAAGCTAAATAAATATTCAGAGATGCAGGAAATTAGAGTGGCTTATGATTCAGCAACTAAAAGTTCATTCAGCCTGTTTGCAGAGCAGCAGCTCTGACCCCGGCACTGCTGTGTCCCTACGGATGTGTCAGCAAAAAATAACTTGAAGTATCAAAGTAGTAATGGTTTCATTTTGATGTAGAAGTGGAGCTTATTCTAAATATTTGAAATCAACCATTTATAACCTAAATAATTTATGTCAGAGTTTTACATAAATAAATACATAAATAAATAAATACATAAATAAAAATGAGGAGGTGAAATAAATGCTACACACTCACCGTTTTGAAAGCCTTGTGAGAAGGACACTCACTCACTTTAGGGTCCCGCTTCTAGTGGCCATTAGAGGAACTGCAGGTTCCGGTACTTTCATGTTGGCCCCATTTTTTAGCCCCGGAGGTTGCCGCCTTGAAGAAGTGCCTGTGGTAATTGTAGTAGTAGCAACAGTAACAGAAGTACTAGTAGTAGCAGTACCAGTGTATGCAGTCTATGGGTAGCTAGAAGCAGGTAGCGAAGACGGAAGTAATCACAGTGAACTATCTTCCTCTGCTTCTTTTCCGCCCCCTGTCTCTTTAAAAACACTCGACACTTTTCGGAGACTCTCGTAACCACTCGTCACCGACCCTTTTCACTGCGGCTCTATCGCCGAGCGGACTGGCCCGCTGTTCTCATACGAGACCTCAGCGCATACTCTCGGATCCGTGAAATCCCCGCGCCGGCTCCCTGAAAGCCTCCAGCTGCTGTCCAGATGCAAGCGATTAAATGTGTGGTGGTCGGCGACGGGTAAGAGCACGCTCACAGAAACGAAACAGTTTCATGTGTGGTTCAGTGATGCGTCCACTGATGGATGGATGATGGGAGGATGCTATGTAGTGAAAATGGGCTGGGGCTCGGCGATCCGTCGGTCGTCCTGTTTTTCTGAGATAGAGCTCCACAGACATCTGCTTTGTGGTGATCACTTCTTCATCCACGGTTCAGTGCAACGGTGGGAGCGGAGCCATCGGGATGCTGCGGGAACACCTACACGCCTCGTAGGCCCCTGAAGGCGGGCTGAAGTGCTGATGCACGCTAAGGAATTTGTGGCCCTGTCAGTGGCAAGCAGCAGGCCCCGCTGCCCTAATTCTGCTCTCAGTGTGCCTTTCTTTACTGCATCCAGATCCCACCCAGCGGCATGTGCACCGAAGTCTGCAGCAAGAATTCACTGCGTCGTTTGGAAATGCTAGTATTAGATTAAAGCCAGGCAGAATTCACCAGCACTGATATCATCTTGCTAACATTAGGAATAAGCCAAAGGTCTTCTTTTTTTATCATCAAAGTCAAAATGGGAAAAAAAAATATTGACTGTAAATGTTCCATTTACAGTGCTGCTCTTTTCACATAGGTGATACCTCTCTTAGTAATATTAAAACTCCAAAAAGTTTATGGCACTAAACCACCAGCAGAGTAAAATACTCTGTTTATGGGGAATATGTGCAGAAAGAAATATGCTGAGAAAAGGAGCAGTCCACCCATGAAGTCCTCGACTGCCTCCAGAGGGAGCTAGGGCTGCTTAATTATTGCAAAAACCATAATCTAAATGATTTTGATGTTACTGAAATCAAAATTATATAACATGATAAGACATCTTTTAAAACACCATGCAGTTTGACCTTACGGCCCTAGCCAGACTTTCTAAGAGTCTTTCCAAACAGTACGTTGGTTTTATGATTCCTTCTAACCAGAGTCTCTTTCCATCATCTTGGATCAAGCTGAACTAAACCTGCCACAGCCCATCCATGTGTGGCTTATAGAGAGTTGTAAGACTGCCCTGCTGCAGAGAAAAGGCCTGCATTGGATTTATAACAAAAGTTTTTTAAAAATGCAGCAAAATTATTCTAAATGCAATTTAGAAACTCTTTAAGTAATTGTTATATCTTGATTATCTTGTTTTTGTAATTTCGGGATGTGTGTAAAGATGGGCGTAGCTTCTGGGTATGAAATATGACGGCAGTCAGAAAGACCTTAAAGATGCATTCCTTCTAATGGCCACGGGGATGCAACTCCTGTGGCTGCAAAAACACTTACAGTTGCATAGTAACCTATGGGAAAATGATGCTCATCTATTTTGATCTACTATCACCTCAAACGTTTGTGGTCTAAATCACTAGTTTCAAGTCATATTGATGACAACATGAAGTTCATTTTGTCAATTGTGGTCCTCATTAGAGTCAGTAAGAAGGCAAAACCAAGGCGTGCTACTGAGCATCTGTATTCCTCTATAGTCAGATCAGCCCCACACTGCTAATGTTGGGTTTCAGAAGGCTGCAGTAAACGCTCAGGCTACCAAAGTGTGATGGCACGGCGGCTGCTTTATTATGCAGTCTGTGGTTGGAAGCCACTGAGTTTAAATATCATACGCGGCCCTCGAGTGAGCATCCTTTATCTAAAAAAGTAATCTGGGCAATTTGGTGATTATTTCAGCATGGGCTTAGAAAACGGGAATTTTTAACAGGAACCTTGTGTTATGTGATCTGTGGATATTTGCGAGGTGGGCGGGATATAAAGATGCGTTTTTGTTGTCAGTTGCCACAAACAGATACAGTACAGACTGTACAGATGCTGGTTTTGCACGTGGTGTCTTCAGAGGGAATGTGAAGCAGATTTTAACCTGATGTTGTTCATATTATTTGAGCCATGCTGACAGTAGGAAAAACACAAAGGAACATAATGAAGTGAATGACATCTGAGTGCCATTTAGCTGCTTCAGTTTTGGGGTAGTGGATCACCTTCACACAGAGCAGGAATCTGAGAATAAGAATAACTCAGGGAAATCCATGAACATGTATGTGGACGCTATCTGTGTGTGTTTGAATAACAGCACAGAATCTATTTCTTTGTGTATTTTTTTTTTCAGTTCTCTGTGCAAATCTGACTCATTTGCATTTTTGATTCAAATGACTGTGATTAAGAGAAACAATTTAAAAAGTCCAGAATTCTGGAAGTGAAAAGAAAGCCATTACAGATTTTCCCTCTCCGGGAGACTGGTTCTGCTGGAGGTCTCTTTCTGTTAAGAGGGAGTTCTTCCTCTCTGGGTGGCTCAGTGGTGCTGTGGTTAACACTGTTGCCTCACAGGAAGAAGCTCCTGGCTTTGAATACAGTGGCTGGCTGGGGCCTTTCTGTGTGGCGTTCACATGTTCTCTGTTCCTCTGTGGGTTCTCTCCAAGTACTCCAGCTTCCTCCCATATGTCAAAGACACTAGTTTGGGTATTAATTTTGAAGCATTATCTCATTTAATTTTAATGATCACTGAAAGATAAAAACTGCATCTATGTCCAATCATGTGTATCAAATCTACATCAGCCACATCTGGAAAAGTTTCAGAGGTTTTTACTTTGGGATTATTCATTCATCCTAACTTCAGCTGCTCCCTTCAGGGGTCGCCACAGTGAATCATCTCCCTCCCTCTCACCGTATACCTAGCATCCTCCTCTATTACACCAACCCTCTGCATGTACTCCTTCACTACATCCATGAATCTTCTCTGTGGTGTTCCTCTTTTCATCTTGTCTGGCAGCTCCATCTTCAACATCCTGCGTCCAATATGTCCACTATCCCTCCTCTGCACATGTCCAAACCATCTCAGCCTTGCCTCTCAACCTGAGCTGTCCCTCTGATTTATTCATTTCTAATCCTGTCCATCTTGGTCACTCCCAACAAGCATCTTCAGCTCTGCTGCCTGTCGTTTTTTTAGTGCCACCGTCTTCAAACCATACATCATAGCAGATATCACTACCATCTTGTAAATCTTCCCATTCTTCATTTCCATGTTGCTTTATTCCATGCACTTTAAGCTCTTTTATCTCTCACACATATACTCACATAGATTTTTGAGTTTAGTATCCTTCCCAAGGGCACTATGACAGCCTGGAGGAGCTGGGGATCAAACTGCCACCGTTTGGATTAGTGATTGACCCACTCTACCTCCTTAAAAAAAACAATGGTAATTATTTAAACTGATTGATGAAGCATCTGCCACTCCCAGTACTTTGACCACCCTTTCTCCTTTCTCTCCTGCCCAGAGACCCACTGACCTCAAATCACTCTCATGACACTCACACATTTTGCCACTGTGTGCCACTACCATTTGCCGTGTCCGGGGAGACACGCACACAGAACTGCTCATGATTCATGCATGAGCACCCAGCCAATACTCATCCAGGCCACCACCAATATGTGAAGCATCGAGTGGCTTGTGTCAGTACAGTGTAGTAGGGGAGGGGTGCTAAAAGATTGTATGTGAGGTGGGTTGTGCCTGCAAGTAAGTGTGTGTGTGTGTGTGTGGATGGGGGGGTTTACCATAGGAGGCTACTATGTCCCTAGGCAACATGTATGTAGGCCACTGTCTGTGTGGCACTGAGTGAAACAGGGTAAAAACCTGCCTTTGCACTCACACATATAACAGCCATGCTTCCACACTTACATATAGTCTTATTCATATTCAGGTTTTGTGTGAGAGTGGGGCTGCAGCCTGATTTTGGACTCATGGATCATCTGTTATCACTTTCCTCAGGGCTGTGGGTAAGACCTGTCTGCTGATTAGCTACACCACCAATGCCTTCCCGGGTGAATACATCCCCACTGTGTGAGTAAACGAAAACACTCCACATGCTCTCACAATATGACCATCTAATGACTTAGGGCTGAGCGCTCTGAAAAAAATACTGTACTGTGCAAGGATTTTAGACCGAGTTCTTTTTTTAGAAGAACTTAGTTGGGTAGAAAAAGAACACAGAAAATGTTATGGTCCACGGGTTGTTTATTTAGTTATCTTCAGGTTGTTGTTTTTTTAGTTGTTGTGTTTTACCCCTCAGCCTAAATTGGCCTCATTTATAAAGTGTTATGGCTAACAGGTGGATTTTATGGTTTTGGTGCAGCTAGCCAACAACAAAGAACCACTTACTGCTTAAGCAACAGAGAGTGAAGGTGGACAGTAGATCTATGATTTTTAACATAAAACTCACCAGGGGCAGTGGAAAACTGACCCTTTTGTGCTGCGTTTTAGTTTCCTCATTTTCCTCTGGTTCTGTCACTAGTTAGCTAACAAAAACTAATATAAGTCTATTAGCGGCAACCAACCAACCCAGTGATCTCATATTGTGTACTGGCACAAGAGGCACTACACATGATCTAAAAACTTTAACCATAAACACTTGTTTCTTAAATCCAGCTGCACACACAGAGTTAAATCTATGACAGTTTTTAAAGCAGGCATAAATTAGCCTTTATACATGTAGTGTTAATCTTTGGCTGTCTTCCACAGTGTGTCTTTTGTCCTGTTTCCCTCCCCTCACCCCCAACCGGTCACGGCAGATGGCTGCCCCTCCCTGAGCCTGGTTCTGACGGAAGTTTCTTCCTGTTAAAAGGGAGTTTTTCCTTCTCCCTGTCACCAAGTGCTTGCTTATAGGGGGTCGTCTTATTGTTCGGGTTTTCTCTGTATTATTGTAGGGTCTTAACCACAAATTATAAAGCACCTTGAGGTGACTGTTCTTATGATTTGGCGCTATATAAATATAACAAATTTGAACTGAGCTGAATCACATCTGGGGAGCTCTCCTCCGCCCTGTTGGACCTTACTCTGGGATTTACAGACACTCTGCTGCCCAGTCTTTCAGCCTCAACACCATTGCTTCTCAAATCTCCAGCTTCAACATCGCCATTCCCTGGCCCATCAAACATAAAACTGGCCACGAGTGCTGTCGTCTCCACACGGGGTCCAGCCTCTGCATTAGGATGGAGAGGGTGTCGGGCATGGGAGAAGGAGCCTGCAACCTCCACTCTGCCAGCTTCCACTTCCAGGAGGAAGCAGGGCTTCTGCTATCAGCATTTCTCTCCCCAGCCAGAGTCAAACAGGGATTATACTTTCTACGTCAACTAGTCCACTATGATCTACTCAGGTCTGCTCAGGTCCCAGTGATGTAAATTTCATCATCAGATGGTTAGTGCAAAGGTCTGTGCGGAGATCTACATGTCTGCCTGTTTTCCGTGACAAATTTACATTACAGTGCATCAACTATGCATGCTCTCCAGGCAAGTGGGCTTCAAGTGGATGTCAAAGAAGTATAACAGGAACAACTACTTGGTTGTCAGGCCTCCAGCTGTCTATGTCCAAATGGAGTGTAATCTAAGTTCAGTTTCCATCAGATTTCCAGAGTCAGTGGCAACTGTGGGTTAAATTGACTCTTCCCTTAGTGTTCCCTCTGAGCACGAGAATTTGAGAACAGCAAAATTAATATCTCTTCCTGGTGGTAAGCCCTCAACAAACAGAGACTATGTGTAGTATTCCTGAGCCAGCCATGATGAATTGTGCTTCTCAGCCTGCTCAGTCAAAGATAGCTTACTGTGTACCTGAGCCAGCTTAGTTAGAGTTTGATAATGCTTCTGAGCCAGCTAAGTGTGAAATCAGTCATAAAGTACTTGAGCTCGCTCTCCCAGAAACTCTTTATGCTCCTGAATTGGTCTCCCTGGAAACTATTGCTCCCCCCAGGCCTTCCACAAAGGCCGAGCACCCTGCCCCAACCCAGCTCCAAGGGTGAGGGCGGCCAGAGCACAGCCTGTCCCAGTACTCACCCCTGCCCCGAGGGTGAGGGCAACCAGGGCCAAGCTTCAACCTCAGCTTCCACAGTTGGCTGTGACCCCTGTGCAGCCCCAGCCTGTGCAACTAGAGAATCCTGTACATCTTGTGAATCCAGTACAACCTGAGAATTCTGTGTATTGCGAGCCTGAGCTAAAGCTGCCAAAGCCCCAATCATCAGGGGAGACAGCTGAGTGTGTTGGGTGTCCTGACAATCCTGGGCATCCTGAGCTGGAGCTGCTGCAGCCCCAGTTATCAAAGGAGACTGCTGCTGAGCAGCCCCGGTCTTCAGAGAAGACTGCAGGCCCTGCTGAGCAGTCCCCTCCTCAAAATCCTGAGTTTCTCAGGAATCAAGAGTGTCTCGAGAATGTGCTGCCAGAATCCCTGTCACCAGAAACTTCTGTGGACCCTGCTGTGCAGCCTGAGGTTCCAGCTCCATTGCAGGCGGACCCAGAACCTGCAAGGCCACCATCAGAATCTGAGCCAGAGGGTCTCCGTCTTCAATGGTGGTCACCTGCTTCTCCAGAGTCCTGCTAATGACTTGTATATTTGACTCAGGTGTGTTGGATCAGGGACACATCTAAAACCTGCAGGACACCGGCTCTCGAGGACTGGATTTAAGGATCCCTGGTCTACTCCATCACTGCCGAACCTGGCTCCCAGCCAAACCACCAGAGGTGCCCCATCACCTCCACCAACACCAATCTCCAGCCAAGCCACAAGAGGATCTTCTCTGCTGTTGTCGGACCCCAGTCAAGCCACCAGAGGTGTCCCGTCAACTCCACCAATGCCGGCCTCTGGTTAACTACCATCAACTACCACCAGCCAAGCCTCCTGAGGAACTTTACCTTCGCTGCTGCTCCTCCAGGCCGTCCTTCTTAGTTGCCCCGTCTCCCCACCGGTGGTCTCTTGGCCCCCAGAGTTGCTTCTTCTTTGTTGCTGGCCAGGGGTCTGACCCCCAGAACTGTCATTTCTGGGGTTTTTTTACTCTTTGTGCTCCTTGTTTTGTTTTGCCAAGCTAACTGCCAAATGACTGGATGGTTATTTAGTGTGAAAAGCATATACCCCAAAGGTTGGAAAACAATTCATATCAAACTGGAATTTGTATAATAAGTATAAAACACATACTGACAACCCCTGATAACTGAGGGGTTAGACCCATCCCACAACACTGAATTGCCAGATCAGTTCCTGACTGGACTGTTTACTGCATGTCGTTCCCGCTCATTTCTATTGTCTCTCAAAAGCTGTTATCAAATAAAGACCCCAAAAAGTAGGCATGGGAAAAAAAATTACTTTACTTACCTTACAATGTTTCCCACTCTTATCTGGGCATATGTAATTCACATTATAACACAAAGCTGCATACAGCCCTGTGCTCAGTATTCTTGACAGTATTTTGTATTTTGGTTGTCACTTACAGCTGGTCACTATAATTGACATTCCAGGCTGTGGTTGTATAAATAACTATGATGTGTTTTTACCACCCCATTATAGTCAGTCAATGGTATCTTTTACTTTCATGGGTAGTCACTTCAGTCATTTGCTGAGATAAGTTTAACTTGGCACTCTTACTCTTAACTGCTTTTTACTCAGTATGGTGTACAATTTCCTACAGCTTTGACAACTACTCTGCCAATGTGATGGTGGATGGGAAACCAGTGAATCTGGGTCTTTGGGATACAGCAGGACAGGAGGACTACGATAGGCTCAGACCATTGTCTTACCCACAGACGGTATTCATACTCCTTTCTCCCAACTACACACACACACATACACACTCACATCATGCAATTACCAGAGATAACTGACTGAACCTAGCTTGCTAATGTATGACATGTTTAGATTGATGAGTAATATAATAATACTGAATGTGGTTATTATATGCAGGATGTTGTAATGCTTTTTAGCTCACAAGTTTTGTTGAGAGATTTTTAGACTTGCTAGAGTGTTAAGGAAACCAATAAAATTAGTTTATCAAGGTATTCTGAAATTACATTTTACAAAAAACACAATACACAATAAATTACAAATAATTATTTCTATAATGATCAAATATAGGTGCCAGAATAAGCCTAAAAACTTATTTCATTTCAGTTTGGGTGATCTCCCATTCAAGATCATCTTCTTGTGCACCTCTGAATTGTTTTCAGCACAACTGCTATGTCTCTTTGTAATATATTATTAATATTAATTTGTTTTTCTGTCCACTTCTCCTTGTACCTCTGCAATGGATGCTGGATTTCCCGGCATGTGTCAAAATGGTGGTTCTCTAGCGCACCGAGATTAGCTCTCCACTCTGTTAAATATTCCATATGTACAGAGAATGAGCCCCCTATAATCAGGTTATGTAGATACTCCAACTTGTACTTTCCAGCTTTGAGGCCTCTCAAAAACATGTTCCGATCAAGCTAACAGCAGCTTCACGCCAGCACAGCTGCATTATAGATAAGCTGTGGGGCGTGGCCGGGCAAGCCGGAGTGTCTTAAAGAAGTGTCCACCTGACCTGACTAATAAGGGAGTCATTCCTATAGATATGGACTATATAACAGAGTGGAGAAATAATCTCTCACTCAGAGAACCAAGGTTACGTAACCGTACGTTCTTCATCTTGATTGTCTGGCGAGTTATCCCAGTAGTGAGCAAAGACTGTATTGCTGTGGCCGGAAAATTCCAACATTTTCAATCCATCCTGTGCTGACACAGGATGGATGTTCTCCCTCAGACAGCTGAGGGCATTACACTAGAAACATGCCCCTGGTCTTGCTCTCCTCACAACATGCACTGCATTCAGTTTTAAAACTTTACTGAAAACTGAAAACTGCTTGGTCAAAAACCAGAGACCCAGCTCTCATCACCAGCGATAATCCTTCACACGTAATTAAGGTTAGTTTGATATGAACACGACACGTAACAACAGGACTTCCAGGGAGCAATCTAAAAGCTGTCTGGACATGCCGCAAAAGATGATCTTGAATGTGAGATGATCAAGTCTACATCCACATGCACATGGGTACTTCTTAAAACAGGGATTTCCTGCTTTCATTTTGAAAAATATCTCTGTCCACATGAAAAGCAAAAAGATTTATGTCAAGTGCTGTGATGATGAGGTCAAGGCAACAGGTGGTGATATAACCCTAATCATATAGAAACGGCCACCACAGCCCACAGGCTGACTTAAAAAAAGGAGATAAAGGCGCACACCTTTGACATTGCAGGACAAAATCTTAATTTTCCTTCTCCAAATGTAAATGCAAAACAGAATTTATGAAAATCTTCACCCTCAAAAGAGTTTTCAAAAGCCCCAATTTTGTAAAAAAAGGGACTTTTGACAGCCCATCTGACATAAAACACAGTTTGCCTGTGAACGAAAGGCCAAAACACACAGAAAAGCTACATTTACAAAAATACCCATGTCCGTATGGACAGGGACCAAATTTAAGTGGGGGAAGGTTTTCATTTATATATGCCCTTGTTTTATAACCCCTTCTTGTTTAGATGAGCATCCACCTATCCATCCATGTATCCATTTTCTTATCCAATTTAGGGTTGCAGGGGGCTGGAGCCTCCCCTGCTGCCATAAGGTGAGAGGTGGGGTACTTTATGGATATGTCCTCAGTCTATTGTAGTAGATGAGACACATTATAATAAAAATGTATTTGAACAAACAAGATGAGGCAATTTTATTGTAATTATGGTAAAAATGTGCCTCCCTGTCTCAGGCTTTCTTCAAGCCTTGTGTGGAAAGTAACTTATAATTACTGATTAGTAATTAGTTGAAGTGTCTCTTCTGTGCCACCACAGTGACAAATATGCTTACATCATATCATTGCATTCATTTATTGGCAGTGTTTTTGTTTGTTTTTTACTTTAAATCAGTGATCACTTAATTTTCTACAAGGAAAAGTGTATGTCTTATTAGAAAAAAATGGACAAAGTCTTAAAATAAAGATTTCTTTTTGTGGTCTCTCTCTCACTCACACACTCACACACACACACACACACACACACACACACACACACACACAGATCACACTCTCAACTAGCAACTGTCTCTGGTTCTCTCCCAGGATGTGTTCTTGATATGCTTCTCCCTGGTCAGTCCGGCCTCCTTTGAGAACGTCCGAGCTAAGGTCAGTACGCTGACTGACCACCCTGCCTTTTTGTCCCCCTTCCACGCCGGGTCTGACCACAAGGAGGCACATCTTTTGGCTCCACCTGGCTTATCACGCCTGTTCAGCTCCTCAGCTTAGAATGGTCTGGATTTGATGCTACTCCAGCAGGGCTTGGAGTGCAGAGACACATTTTAGGCCGAGGCCTGAGCACGTGCAAACGCTCTGCAGAGGGATCATGACGACCGACTGTGGTTTGATCTGCTGAGCATCATGAGATGCTCTCATGTGAAATCACGCTTTCCACAAGGTCCAGTGTCCCTCTGTAGAGGCTCTGTGTTTCTGGTCTGATGGGATTCTCTCATCATGTGATGTGATTGGAGGTTGCTTTGCCTCTGAGGATGTCTTTTGTTCATACAGCTATGCTTTCATTCATACTTAAAAACAACTTTTTCTATAGTCACAACTCAGAGTTTGTTGAATGTTATTGTGGAAAGGGTCATGATGCTCTTCCACTGCAAAACTAGCTGACTCTTCTCTTTCTCCTCTCTCACTGACACTGTCCTTTGTATATCCATATGTACACATTTGCGTGTGCATGTGTGTGTGTGTGTGGTGGCTTGTGGTGCCTTAGTGGTACCCTGAGGTGAGACACCATTGCCCTAACACACCCATCATCCTGGTGGGCACCAAGCTGGATCTGCGAGATGACAAGGACACCATTGAGAGGCTGCGAGACAAGAAGCTTTCCCCCATCACCTACCCGCAGGGCCTGGCCATGGCGAGAGAGATTGGTGAGGCTGTAGGATTTGTCTTGCTACAAATAGATACTGTTATTTGTGTAGTCTTGCAGTAAATAAGATTTAATAATAAATAAGGTATCAATGAGAGTTGATTCAAAGACTCTTTGGATTAAGTACAGAACTGGCTAGTCAGAGGTAGAATGTAACTAAGCACATTTACTCACTTAAGTGACCACTATTGACTACAATTGTCTAATAATTTTAGTTGCTGATTACTTTACTGATGACAATTTTTGATACCCTTCCTTCACAATGAAAACTTCCCAATGTGGTAAATGTTTGTGACAAAGTGAAATAAGTTCTTTATGGACTGAGTAGGTTCTTCTACTTCTCAGTACCTTTATGTGACTTTTGAATGAAATTTTGCTGATCAGGCATACTTTTACTGTATGCATGATCAGGCGTGTATACAGTAAAAGTAAAGATTTAGTTAAAAAGCAAAAGGTGAAAAAAAAAGTTTGTTAGGTTGCTGAAAAGATGAGCAGCAGATTCAAAGCCAGCTCTTCTTACTGTGAGGCAGCAGTGCTAACCACTGAAGAACCACACCAAACCCATATTTTATTCACAGCACAACATAGAAATAAATTTAAATGTTTAAATTGAGAAAAGGTACAATTTTAAGAAAATTATGAGCTCATTTTGATTTTAATAGCAGCAACATATCTCACAAAAGTTAGGACAGGGCCCGCTGTGGAGCATCCCCTCTTCTTATAACAACAGTTCGTAAATGTGTGGGAACTCAGGAGAGCAGCTGCTGGACTTTTGGGAAAGGAGAGTTGTTCTGTTCTTGTCTGATAGAGGATTCTAGCTACTCAACAGTCCTGGGTCTTTGTATTTTTCCATTGTATTATTATTATTATTATTATTAAATCCTTTATTTAAAGAGGTAGTTTTATTGAGCTGAAGATCTCTTGTTAAAGAGAGACCTGTGTACAAAAACATATACAAAAATTGAGACAGACAGCTTCATAATAAAAGAACATATTATACATGATCACTAATTAAGAAAACGTGTGCAAGAGTAGTTACAGATAGACAAATACAATCTTTTAAAATGTTCCAGGGAAATCAGAGAATGCAGCTTTATAGTTTTTTAAGTATTTAAATCCGGTTTTTCCAAGTTCAGTGTGAACAAGAGGTACAGCTAATGTTAAAAGGTCCTGCAACTTGACATTGTGTAGTACTGTGTTTAAATTGAACCAAGGAGCTGAGGTGAGCGGGCAGTCTTTGCAGCAGAACCTTGGATACTAAAAGGCCACTCAGCAGAGCGCATTTCTCACCCACCCCAAATTTTCTATGTGCCAATACTGCGCCGATTTTCACTGAAATCCGTTCATTTTCCGAGTTATCCTGCTAACAGACAAACAGACAGACCAACGAGACTGAAAACACAGCCTCCCTCTACCTACGGTGGGTGAAGCAACACACAAGTGTTCGAGAGCGCAAACCTCCACCAAGTCATCACTCACACCTTTTAATAGCTAAAAAGGCTGAAGGAATGGTATAACGAACATTTAAAAACCTTAAGAAGAAGACGTACCAGTGGTTTATAATCAAGACTAGGGTATGATGTTCGGATTGATATCTTAAAAAATCTGTCAGATATTGATACCCATTTTTCTGAAATACTAAGTCATCAGCGAAAGAGTACAAGACATTCAATATTTTGCAGAATAATGGTATAATATATAAGGGTAGGGGGTGAGAGTAGCTGTGATTGTACACTCTGCTGCATGCGTCACCTCAAATACCCTAGTTAAAAAAACCCCCAATAATCAGCATTTCATTTAATAGTTAGTAAGACATTTAATACAAATATGGAATATGTAGAAAGATTTGGAGAAATATTTCAATAATTCAACCACTAAACAGACCAACACAAACGAAAACATAACCTTTGGTGGAGGTAACAAATAAACTTCTATGGCTACAGCAGTATATTACAAAAGATGGTCATTGGGCCACATGTGGAAAAAAAGAAAAACACATTCAAAGCTTGTAACTTCTGGATGAAGACCACAGGGGTGAAAGTAATGGATTACTATGTTTACTCTTGTGGAAGATTTTTTTTACAGACACTGCTGAGTATTCTAGCCCAGTGACAGTAACGCTTAGCTTCTCAGGCAAAACCTCCTCTTGGGTAACTGTCATCACTCCAGCCCTGCATCCCACTGCAGCACCTCGGTCTGCTCTGAAGCTTCGCGTGTCTGGGATGATTACACCAAATTTTTGCTGCTGTTAAAGGAAAGTTTGAACAAAGCAGAATACTTTTTGCTGTGTCATCTGCCCTCAGATCTTTGAAATGGTCCAGGTAAGAATGCACATTGAAAAGGCGAATGTTCAAGGAATGAGTTGAATCAGTAGAGGCAGGCCATTTCCTTGTGCACAGCAGGGTTGACCCGATTAGCAGTTGGATCAAATCCAAGCAGAAAAAGGCCATTTAAATTATTCACACGGGTAAGGGAAACATAAGTCTGACCTGGGATAAAGCTACCCTGTCCTTCCACTGAAACGACTTTGTCCACTGTCTTTCCTTGCACTTTGTGGACTGTACAGGCCCGAGCCAATGACAGTGGAAACTTGTTCTGCTTTGCTTCTGCTGAACGTCTACCCCCTTATGACAAAAAACTGAACAACTTGCTTTCGGATAGGCACAGCTCCAGGACAAGACCGTCAATATAGCATTCCTGCCAACACAGTCACTGTCATATTTAACCAGTATGGCACGAACATCACTTCCAGTGCGGTCGATCTCGACAACTGTGCCACACACACACACACACACACACCATTGGCTAGCCCGTTAGAGACATCAGTATTGACTGTGACCATTACTTTTGCGTCATCCACTACCGACACCATTTCTCTTAAACCTCCAGTTTCAGACAACTTGGTTGAAATCACTACATCAATGATTCCTGTCTGGACGTCTTTCTTCTGGTCAATATCGGAACACCTGTGTTGGTAGTTTCTTCAGGTGCTCACTGTTGTGGACATCGACTTCTTTGTTGGTTTTGAAAATGTGCAAGGCTCAGCATTGCTAGTGCAGTTTTGGAAATAACTGTTGTCTTCAACATAGTAATGTCATCTGGTGTGCAGTTAACTGTTTGTGCCTGTGCAAAATTCTGATTTCTTTCGCATGGTTTGACTGTTCAATCATCTGGAAGTTTTCTTCCCACAGCGAGCTATGCATGCTTACTCCTCTAAACCAGAAAAAAGGGTCCAAGCTACCACAAATGTCCTGCAAGTGGGAATGGATGTAATAAACTAGAATAAAAAATAAAGTAGTCTGCCCCCACCATTAACACTTCATCTATAAGAAGTTTGAGTTTCTGCAGTTGTGAGCAGAGCATAACCTGCTTTTGCCTGGTGTTTAGACACTGCATCATTGCTCTAAACTCTTGAGGACTCATCAGTGCTTTATTCAGCTCTGGTGAAAAGTGAGCTTGCAGTTCAGATGGACTGGCAGGTCCGGAGCTGCTGTTACCATCCTCCTCATCATTGACAGCATCATCATCACTGTCATCCAGCACATCTGGGTTGTGGTCAGCTGTTTCGATATTGCAGTTGTATTGGTTGATCCATTTCAGACACACTGTATCCAAACATTTGACTGTTATCGTACATCAAATCTGGAAATAACCTACTGAATCAGGAAAGGTTCAGTTGTATTTTGATGTTAGTTGCATGTCACTGGCTTTATTTCTTACTCATTAGATTCAGAATAGTTCTTTGATTGTGAACAAATTTTGCTATATGACAGAACTTACCGTCATGTCGCTCCCTAGTTCTTTTTAGAGGATTCTGACTTATCCTCATAAGGTTAGATGCAAGTATGTAAAGGTGTGAAGACAGACAAACAGACAAACTCAACTGAAAACCAAGATTATATGACCTCCCTCCACTGGTGGAGGGAGGTCATACAATGCTGCTGTTTTTGATTTGCTAGGGAGCACCATCCCGCTTTTTCATATAAAATACAATGGTGAGTAAGAAAATAATCACCTGTGATAAATCGTGATCACTGTAATACACAGAATCAAGAACCTTCAAGCTGGATATAAATAGAAACATGTATATAAACAGTATCACCATAATTGAGCACAGATAAAATTATTGTAAAAGTTGTAAGACTAACTTGTGAATGAGAACCAAGATTGTTTCAATACAAAAATCCAATATTCATCTTTAATCTTCTTGAAAATGTTCCATTATGCCAGTTGGTGAAAGGCCTGGACTGCAGGCAGACTCTGGTACTATGAAGCCATGCTGTTGGAATAGCTACAGTATGCAGTTTAGCATCATCTTGCTGGACTATGCAAGGTCTTCCTTGAAAATGTGTCATCTGGATGGGAACATATGTTGCTCTAAAACCTGTATATACCTTTCAACAATCATGGTGTCTTTCCAGATGTGCAAGTTGCCAGTTCCATAAGCACTAATGCTTTAAACTGAGCACTGATAACAATGGTTAGGATTCTCCCTCTCCTTTAGTTCAGAGGACACAGTGCCCATGTTTTCAAAAAAAAGAAATAAAATTCTAATTTCAATTAATCTCACCAGAGAACAGTTTTCCACTTTGCCTCAGTCCATTTTAAATGGGCTTTAGCCCAAAGAAGATGGCTGTGTTTCTGAATGAACACATTTCATCATGCCATCATCATGCTAATACTTCTTATAAAACACTAAAATGTCTCTGTTTGAACATTTGATGTGTCTATTCTATTACTGTGAATAAATATGGACTTATGAGACTTGCAAATCAACTTATAGAGCGTTCCAACATTTTTCAGTTTGTACGCGTGGTAAATGGACTGGTTTTCTACTCTATGCCAATGGATGCATTGGAAGCTACTTGGGGTTCAGTATCTTGCCCAAGGGGGGCAACTAGCCTATTCCAGCTGTCATAGGGCAAAAGGCACCCCAGATAGGTTGCCAGTCTATCAGAGAGCTAACACACATTTTATCCTGAATGAAATTTAACTCAATTTTAGCCTTCTTAAAATGTCCAGTGGTAACCATCACTTCGTGAATGGATGAAGAGCCTGAAAAGACAACTTTTGTACTTTCACATTTCAACCAAATTTAGACATAAAGCAGATTTCTTTTTAAAGGGTGTGAGTGGCCAACCAGATTTATCCCAGAACACATCCATTGATGTCTGGTGCTTGGTGGGACACCTATGTGGTTACCATAACTTACTACAGACTGAAAGCGGCTATCCTGTCCAATGCTGAAAATTACACATACCAACATTTTAGTGGGAATTTGCACTATAGTTAGAGACTGAGAAGACTCTAAGAGACAAATTTAATTCAAGATTTCCAGCAGTAAGTCAGTAAACATAAAAATTCTTAATTGCTGAGCTTTAGACATGTTGGTGTACAGAAACATGGTAGCCTGGCTAACCACATACTGAAAATAGACTTTATAAAGAACCAAGAACATCCAACCTAGGAATGCAGGGTGGTGACACATGTCCCACACCCTCACAGAAAAGCAGAACCATGAAGGCATAGTTTGAGAATAGTCTTTGTGTAATTGCTAAACCATAAAGAAAGTACAGTAGGCAAGCCAACTATCAATCAAACATCCTTCTATAAGCCTTCGAAGCTTATTAACAAATAAGTCGCAAAATGATCAGAAGCATTCTTTTTAAAGTACATGAATTTAGAAATCGAGACCACAATGACTGTGACAAAACAATGACCAAATATTTGCATTTGCCTTTTTTTTCCCTGACCTCAGCTCAATACTTAACTCACTGATATCCATCTCCCCAGTTCTCTGCTGTCAGCCAGTCCTCAGAGTCCATAGAGTCTTTTGCCTGTATTTGCATGACTGCATTTCATCTTACTCAGAATTCAATTCAGTTTTGTTTGTATAGCGCCAATTCACTGCAACAGTCAACTCAAGGCACTTCATATTGTAAGGTAAAGATCCAAGAATGTTAGTGAGAAAACCCCCAAATACACAATCCCCTATAAGCGGCACTTGGTGATGAAGAACTTCCTTTTAACAGAAAGAGACCTCTGGCAGAAGATAGCAAGGAGAGTTGGTAGTTAAATGCGGAAGTACAGGAAAGAAGGATGTTAGCAAAGAAAAAGTGGATTGGTCAGGGAGATGAAGAACTTAGACAGAAGTACTAGGAGGCTAGGTGTATGTCAAAGAGAGAGGGGTGGCAAAGGCAAAGTAAAAAAGGCTTACAGTGAGTTGTATGTGAGGCTGGACACTAAGGGAGGAGAAAAGGACTTGCATCGATTGGCTGGGCAGAGAGATCAAGCTGGAAAGAATGTGCAGAAGGTTAGGGTAGTTAAGGATAGACATGGAAATGTACTAATGAATGAAGAGACTGTGCTGAGAAGGTGAAGCCCCTTCCTGTTTGCAGTGGTGATGGACAGGTTGACAGAGGTCAGGCAGGAGTCTTCATGGACTATGATATTTGCAGATGACATTGTGTTCTCTAGTGAGAGCAGGGAGCAGATGGAAGAGAGCCTGGAGAGTTGGAGGTATGCGCTGGAGAGAAGAGGAATGAAAATTCAGAAGAAGTAAGATAGAATACATGTGTCTGAATGAGAAGGAGACAGATGGAACAGTGAACATGCAATGAGCAGAGATAGTGAAGGTAGATGAGTTTAAATACCTGGGGTCAACCATCCAAAGCAACAGACAGTTGGGTGAAGAAGAGAGTGCAGGCAGGGTGGAGTGGGTGGAGACAAGTGTTAGGGGCGATTTGTGACAAGAGAGCAGCAAGAGTGAAACGAAAGATTTACGGGAATGCAGTGAGACCTGCTATGATGTATGACTTGGAGACAGCAGCTGCTCTCCTCAGCTCCCACACATTTATGGAATGTTGTTAAAAGATGACGGGATGCTGCACAGCCCTGACTTTTTTGAGACATTCTACTGTAAACAAAATGTAGGTTTATGAGATTTGCATATCACTGCATTATGTTTTTAATTTATATTTTACACAGTGTCACAAATGTTTTGAATTGGGTTTGTTAAACCAAAGCATTGAAATGTTTTGGTTTAGCAGCGTTAGCTTTGGGTTAGTGGGTAAAATCAGCACGCCATGTGGTCTGTCTAAAATCTGCAAAAAACTTTCTTTAAAAATTATTTCAAAGTATTTCATTTAAAATTTGAATTTGATCATTAAATGTTTATATTGTGATATGAATTCATTTTGACCATAGCTCAGGTTAGTGTTTGAATGATTCATTTTAAACACAAAGGCAGAAGATTCATGTCAGTCAGTGTTTTCTTATATGGTTAGCCTTCCATGATAGCTTCTTTAGTTTTACCGTCCTCAGTATATGGCTTAGCTTGCATTTGCATTGACCATTACCTCATGGCGTTGCTCTATTTACACACCTCCACACGCCTGGCTAGGTGGCCTGACGGGTGATGCAGTTGTACGTATCAGATTTTCAGGCATCAGCATAGCAGCAGTGTCACTGTGTTTCCTATCATGTCCTCTTCCTGGTCTTCAGGGGCTGTGAAGTACTTGGAGTGCTCTGCGCTGACCCAGCGAGGCCTGAAAACAGTATTTGACGAGGCCATCCGAGCTGTGCTCTGCCCTCCACCCGTGAAGAAGAGGGGAAAGAGATGCACCATGTTCTAAGGAGAAAATACTGCTAACACTACACTACATCACCATGAACAACAACCACTACTTCTCTGAGAGGATGAGAAAGAAAACTAGCGAGAGTGAGTGTGCACTGCTGAGATTGCTTTCTTTATATTGATGTTTTTTCAAAATCATATTGGTAGGACCAATATTTAATCAGATTTTTTTAACCATTACCAAATAAGGTCATAGGTTCTCTGTGAAAAACAATGACTGTCCAGCTGCTTTGTACTCATAGAACCGCATCATGTTGCCATGAGGGCTGACAAAGATTACTAGATCTTGTCTTCTTACTGTAACATCGTTTCTTTCTCAGCTATGCTTGCTTGAAATAATGCAGTGTTGACTAGATAGAACGTGAACTGTGAATACGCCTTCAGCTCTGAAGTTACCCTCAGCTTCTGATCTAGGATCAGCAAAATACTACTGCCTTCAATCCCATGATATTCAGCCATCATTTCTGATAGTAATGATAGCAGTGTGCTCAGCGAGGTCATCCCTGTGCTCTGCAGTCACCTCACAGCACGGTCACACAGAAACACCAGCAGTTAGACTGTCTGACAGGGTGGCAGGTTCACTGTGTGGTCATTTTAATAATTCAAATCCAAACTAAGTTGGCAAATAAGGGGCCCTCAATAGAAAGCTGTAGCTCACTTTTGGCTTCAGCTTCTGCTGGTGGATTATTCTAACCCTGATGACAAAGTTAGCTTTATAACCCCCCTGAATCTAGTTTTGACTATTTAAGAATGTTTTCCCTTAATTTTTCCAGTGCTCTTTGTCTCTTAGTTGATAAGATTACTCAAAAAATGCCAAGCCAAATTTTCTGAGTGGTTGAACATGACCAGAGAAAAATCCCATTAAGTCTTGGGGCATTCTTTAAAATTGCAAGGTAGGACACTGAATGCCGTATACTGTCAGATCAGTGTGTTTATTCACACTATTAAACATTAAATCAGAGGACGGTCATGCTGTTGCTTAAGAAAACAGCTATACAATTGGATAGAGGACCCAAGCAGCTCCTTCTTTGCTCTAAACTAGCATTTTAAGGATGGTTAATCAGTTGTAATAATGGTCTAACTGCTTGTATTTCTTCAATCCACTCAGCAACTAGTCAAGTTAGTAAAATATTGTTAATGCCTGCAGGATTGATGGACAGAATTGTGACTGTTTTCCTGCCAAAGGATTGCATTAAAGCTGCAGTCAGAAGAAAAAAGGAACATTTAACTCCACTGACTATGAACTCACACACATTCCTTTCAGTTTTTTCTTATTAAAGCCATACACAAATCCATAATCACAGGCTTATGTTATATTTCATGGGGAATAGACATGTCATAGCTAGTCTGTTTCATTAGCAAGAGAGTCTGCTGAGACAAAACTGTAGTTTTTGAGATCAAGAATTCATCTTAACTTCGGCTCTGCCTGCAAACACTTGCTTTCAGAAACATCTTCTGGTCTTCATGAACAAAAACAATAAGTTGAAGAGTTATTTGGATATGCTACTACAGTATGTTCTTACTTCAGTAACATGATCTTAGTCAGTGTCTTTGGGTAACTTTTCCTAACTGTGAAGATGTGACAGATGAGCATGCCAAACACATGGGGGCTGTACAACCTTGCTGCCTGAGTTCTGCCTCTGGGGGTGGAGGAGCTTGCATGGGTCTTAAAATATTCTGTCTTAATTTATCCCATTGTTTAGAGCTTGCGTGTGTGTGTGTGTGTGTGTGCGTGTGTGCGAGCGTGCAAGCATATGAATGTGTGTATGACACGCATGTATCTAAATGCTGGTATGTGTGTGTGTGTGCGTGTGCGTGCGTGCGTGCGTGCACGCACATGAATGTGTGTATGACACGCATGTATCTAAATGCTGGTGTGTGTGTGTGTGCATGTGTGTGTGTGTGTGTGTGTGGACGGGCATGTGTCGATATCACTGAGACAGCACTGTCTGACAGTTTGGGGTAGTGCATAAAAGACAGTATTGTTTTAAGCCAAGTTTTTTAGTGTCCAGTTTTTGGTACTATTTCATATTGTATTGTAGTAAAACACAAGACTTTTCAACAATCTGTGGACATAAAGGAAGGAAAAAAAATGGATATCAGTGACATCTAGTCATGTACAGAATAATCCTTAGAAAAGGAATGCATTATGAGTATCTATCTACATGTACCTGAATATTTAGCTCGTAAAACTAAAACAATTCAAACTAAAGGGATTATAGTTTCTCACGTTGAAGTTAGAAGTGTTGCTAACAGTGTACAATAAAGAGCAATGGTTATGTTATGTGTTCCTTGGTTCAGTTCAGTATTGCTCGAGCTGCGTGGGTTTGTGAGGCAGTACATGTGTGTTTGTGTACTTATGCATGCTAGTGTAGCTTTTAAAACATGAATCAAGTCTTAAGACTCACACTGCCAGCAGGAGAACTGGAAATGGTGAAATATGGAGGTAACTCAGTTCACAGCGCAAGGGGAAAGTCAGGGCACTACTGTGGAATGGGACTTAGAGGAGCTGCAGCGGCTGGAGGGATTAGAAGAACAGAAGAGTGTAAGACTAACTGAAAGCACACACATATGCATTATAGTACAAAAGTATTAGACATTCCTCATTTTTTTATTTTGCTTCCAAGGAGTATCAAAAGTGATATTGAATAGGATTACAGGATTTTGTTATGTTATGTCTAGTCTACTGGTTAGAATTCTAGCAGGTCTTGCTCAAAGCCAGCTGTGCAATAAGATGAATGATGGTATCTTCAAGCAAACATCTCACACACTGTCATGTTTCCATTACTTCAGAGGACATTACCATTGCCTTACATTCATTCATCCTGGAGACTTACTCTAATCATTACTTAACCCTTACCTCTACTTAATTATTCATTAAAAGAAAAGCATTTATGATTTACCTCAGAGGGACTTCAGTCCCCAAAAGGGAGGCAAGTCCCAAATTCATCCCAAGCAATGTGAAACTAATATATGTCCCCACGAGTAACGCACATATGCTCACATCCTCTCAGCAGCAGCAGCAGCAGCAGATAAGCCTGGACTTGGCTGCTCATTGTGTGTAGAGATGACTGGCATCAGCTGCTGGGTGCAGAGTGATATGTACCCTCTAACAGGGTATCAGTGTCATCGAGAGGTCAACCTCGCCAAATAAACATGCAGATGAACTTTGTGTGAGTGCCAGCGTGCAGGTCTGAGGACTGCGGAACAGATAGTATAGGACCTCTGTTTCGTTTGGAGGGATAGGAAGTTGTTTGGATTTTTAAGAAGGCTCTGCTTTCTGTATGAGTGTGTGTGGTGTGTGTGTGTGTGTGCGCGCATGGGTCTGGCGGCGGCGGGGGGGGCTCATCAACAACTTAAATGAGCTCGTCTTACCCTAAAATGAATAATTTCTACGTTATAACTAATTTAAGACGACAAATGACTAACTTGGGTCAAAATGCTTAAGCAATATGGTAATGGTTATGTTATTTTAGTCTACTGGTTCAGTTAGGTATTGCT